>QTSX02004369.1:0-276330 GCA_014839935.2 Entomophthora muscae
CAATATTAGGATATTCTCCATCCACAAATTGGTACATATAACTATTGAATGCTTCCTTAAGGGAAAAAAACGGATACAAAAAGCCTAAGGCTTGTTGTTTTACAAGTTCCATATGTTTAAGAAAAGGAAAAGGCTAAACTTTGAAATGAAACAAATAAAAATGTATAAATTTCTAAAAATTAAGATCTCAAGTTAAAATTAGATAAAATTGAAGGGGAAGAAATCACTTAGAATTTTGGCTTAAAGCCTACTCTTCACAAGCTCTTTATTTATAGAAAAAAGTCTCTGAAAGTTGCATAATGATAGTCCTGGGGAAAGCAGCCAAGAACAGGAGCAACTGGAGAAGTTGGAAAAACCAGAACCAGAAAAGGGGAAACAGAAGCCAGCACTATACGCTGATCAGCACGTTGAAGTTGGGGAGAGAGCGGCAAAGACATAAGCAGGAGTTCAAACAGTAAGGATAGATGAAAACTTTCTCACCTTAAAGTAGAAATATATATAATATAAATAGTGGCAGAGAAAGCAAATGACAACATCAGTTTGAAGGTAAATAGCAAAAACAAAAACAAGGTAATGAATTTAAAATACTTAAATATTAACTTTTGAATTCAAAAATTTAAATATTAAAATACTGGTTTTTAAACTGAATGAAAAAATATAAAAGTTAATAAATCAAAGAGCCTGCCCTTCTGGGCAGGGCATGACACATGGTACCTGACGCCCTAAGTAGAAGAACTGACCTGGTGCCTACCCACCTAGAAACTTGCAACCACAACACCCAAGTCCTCTTGGACACAGGAAGTCTAGGAATTCACCTGGGATTGATGAAAATCAGAGCCAGCAAACCAGAAGTACTAAGGGCCCAAACACTAGAAAAATTCACCAAAATCATGATCTCTGACCTCTCCAAATCCTTGGATAGCGCCCACTATCAAAAAGGCTACTCATTGAAGGGAACATTGCTAATGCTCCACAACAGGATCTTTGTACCAGAAGGGGACATCAGAACCAACGTCTTGAGAGACTAACACAATTCTGAGATGGCTGGACACCCAGGTAGGCTCAAGACTCTCTGGAGCATCAGAAGGAACTTTGCTTGGCCAAAAATGAATCAAGACGTAAGTGCGTACCTGAAGGGGTGTGAGACCTGTGGGCGGACCAAAACTTGCAGAAAAAACCTGAAGGACTTCTAAGACCCTTGAATATACCCCATGGGCCTTGGAGATATGTTTTCATTGACTACATTGTGGAACTTCCTCCATACCTCTTTTTCAATGCAATCCTGGTCATGGTAGACTGCTTTACCAAGATGGCATTTTTTACTAACTACCACCAATTGCATAGCAGCAGAAACAACCCAACACTTCCACAACTGCATCCTCACGCAACACAGAAAACCTGAGGAAATCATCACAGACAGAGGACCCCAATTCATGTCAAACTACTGGACACAGGTGATGAAAGACTTGGGAATCAAGCAATGTGTATCTACCTACTACTACCTACAGACGTACGGCCAGACTGAACAAGTGAGCCAGATCCTTGAACAATACCTTTGATGCTATGCCAACACTGATCAGGACAATTGGGTCAAAATGCTCCTCATGGCCCAGTTTGCCTACAACAGTAAAGACCACTCCTTCACAGGTATGTCCCCATTTAAAGCCAACTATGGATTTGACCCCACCTGGGACCCCTAGATTGGCAAAAAGGAATTGAACACCACTGGGCGCTCATGGATTAAACAGATTAACGACACACAAAAAACATGCTTGACCAACCTGAACTGCACATTGCAAACATAAAAAGCCTTTGCTGACCGCAAACAAACCCCAGGTCAACCCTTACAAGTTAGAGACAAAGTTTAACTAGACTCCTGGAATGTACCCCTGCAAGTGCCCTGTAGGAAGTTAGCTCACAGAAGAAGTTGCCCCCACAAGATCATCAAACTAGTTGGTGAGGTTGTCTTCAAGATAGACCTACCCCCCTCCTGGAAGATTCATGATGTGTTCCACTGCTCCCTGTTGTTCAAAAAAGATGGGAACTTGCTTCCCCACCAACGGATCAAAACAGCCCCCCCACCCATCCAAATAGGTTGCTCTGAGGAATATGCAGTTAAATACATACATGGTGACAGAATCCACTACTGAAAACCCCAGTACTACATCAAATGGAAAGGATACCTGCTAGAGAAAAGCACTTGGGAACTGCTGAGCAACCTAGCTAATGTCCAAGAGGCTGTCCAACTCTATCTGAACAAAAAGGACCAGAAGGAAGGGCCCTTGGGGGAAGAAGGGCATGATGTCAGGATTGAAAATTTGTTACCCCTTGAAACCCAGGCCCAAGGGCAGGATTCAAACCCTGAACCCAAATTCCTTCGGGCCGCTGGCCCCATGGACTGAGAGCCCGTCCGCACATGTTTTTCTGAGATTGAGCCCCTGCAAGCTGAAGCCCCTGCTAAGTCCCAAAGTCAGAATACCAGTACAGGCTCAATTATAATGGTTCCTGAAGAGGAGTTTCTTGAATTGCCTAATAGAGGCAGAGAAGGTGCCCCTGTGAACTTCATGAGTTTGAAGTCCTCTCAAGTAACCAATTAAACTCAACTGCAAAGGGAAAACCCAGACTTTGGGCCTGACCCTGTGACCACAGCCAAAAATCAAAGAAATAAAGTGACCAATTTGGACGTTCTGACCAATGAGAGAACATCCAGCCAAGGTCCCATTCACTGCTCTTGCACCCAGGCCTCCTGGCCACCCGCCTGCATTTTTCCTGATATTTTGATGAAGCCCTTATGGAAAATACTATGTTTGGAGGCAGGATGCTATATATGCCTATAGATTCTGCACTCAAACCTTATCACCATTTTTGAATAAAGGTTATGATATTTTGGCTCACGCAGCTATTGCCTTATTTTGTATTTGCTATCTACCAATTCAGTTTGAGATCTCCTGCCCTTCTGCCCGCAGTTTTCTGTCCTCCTGGTGTACCCTTTGGACCCGTCCATTTTCCCAACTACCCTCTGAAATCTGAATACAAGGACTACACCCCAGACAAGATACTCAAGCTCAATCCTTTGGCCTGCTACAATCTGCAGTTAGATACAATCAATAAGACCTGTGGATATTTTTAACCCTCAAACTGTTCAGAGATAAATTCAACTATCTCCCTGCTTACAAACTACCCATTGAACTGCCTGTGACCCCAAGACCTATGCCTACTTCCTCACCTGACATTCCAACCAAAAATACTGTTAAGCTGTTTGGGATTGTGTACATCACCCTCACAGGGGTGATTGACACTATAATTCCGGGTGCTGGCCTGTGGTCCTGGGTGAGAAAGTCTGTCTCTTACCTTTTCAAGTTAGCTCCCCTTTTGTGGTGGGCATTGCCCGCAAAAAACCTGGCCCAGGTTACCCCTGGAAACAACGGGCCGGCTGCTCAAGACTGGATCCCTGACATTATGTCCCAAAAGGCTCAAATAACAGGGTGGCTTGGCGTGCTGCAGTCTGTGCCATAGCCTATTCAATGGTGGCCCTCCTTGATCCAAAGGGGGTCAAGCTCTATAAAAATGTTACTAGGTTCCCACAACAGCTGTACCTTTCTAGCATTTCTCCAATTGGTCCAGGAGCACCTGAGGCGCACAAGCCCGGGCTTCACCAACATAATTGTGCTGAACAACATTGGTCTCCATAAGGTGACCGATATTCTCAAGGAATTCCCAATGATTGACACCACCATTGCAGTGGGCCCCCAGCAATTGGCCACGGCAAATTTGCACCTTCTCTTCCTCCCTGCCTATTCACCCTTCCTAAATCCCATTGAGGAAGTCTTTGGGTGGCTCAAGAAAGTCATCAAGCAAGGAACCCCAACTGGGACTGAGGACCTCTTTGATTTGCTGCAGGCTGGGATCCACATCCCTCCAGCTGAGACTGTGGCCAAATTCTATGGTCATGCTGATTTGTCCATCCCTGCCTGCCTTTCCAAACAGCCAATCAATTAAAGACTTAGCTTGTCTGACTTTTTTATATTTTCTAATTTAATATTTAAGATTTATAAATTATCATTTTATATTTACAAGCTTCTAATCCCACAATCACATCCAGCGGGAACATCAATGAAGGTTCATAATTTATTTATTTATGTTAATTTTTTTCTATTATGGGATCTGAGGTTATCCCAAATACTTGATACTGGATTACGCAAATATCTTTATATCACTTTTGTCAAATAAATATAAAAATCAAATTAAAAAAGTTAAATGTAAAGTGTACACAAAAGAAGTAAATTTTATTAAAGTAAATATATTTACGCTTATATGATGACCTTCTCCAGGATTTATTTTGCAAAACTTGTTTTCTAAAATAATAATTATAAAAATTAATTTTTTTAAAAAGCAAAACTTAAAAGTGTAGCTGATATTGAGGAAAGAGATCTTTATTGAGTGTGCCTGTAGTGGTTTTGGTGGTATGTACCCATCCCACAATGGAGGTGGCACACAACTTCCACTGCCACACCGTGTACAGTGGATACACCCTGCTGGAAGTATTCTTGGGGGCTAGTAATTGGGAGGATAGTGAGGTGGGAATGGAGCAGCAGCTTTTCTGGCAGGTCTGCAAACCTGTAGATATCAGCCAGGACCAGGGTGTTTGGATTACATGGTCAACCAAGTTGTACCTGGGGGGACCTTCTTCCTGTCCAATGAGAGCTGGGCCTTGTCAATCCCAAGAAGGACCCCATCTAGGTCCTCCACGCTGGCGCCCATTCCAAAGTAGAAGAGATACCTGAGGCAAACAATGTGATAAATCCTTTGTCCAGAAAAGGCTTCTGTAAACTTGCACAGCTTATTGTATACTATGCTTATTTTCTTTTTGTGTTTGGTTTTAGCAAAGTTCAGCTTCATGGCCGCAGGAAGCCCTGTCTCAGTGGCGCTCCTGGCTAACCTGAAGTCAGCAAGAAGGATTTTTGTCTTCTTTATGGCTGTTGCATCTGCAACAGCCAATTTTAACACCTTGCACATGAAGTTCTCCAACAGGTAAGACAGGGTATGCTCCAAGGGGTAGCAGAAGCAAGCAGCCGCATGGCCCTGGCCCATCTCTGGTATATTCTTGAATGGGAGCGTTGCCAGGATGTCCCAAACAAGCTCAATGGAGTTTACTGTGTAAACTCTATTGAGAAATACTGGGTCCAGGAAGACCAGTTTGGCATCCTTTTAGGCAGTAGCTGCCCACTCAATTCCCCCCTCAACATGTGTAATCTCAGCCAATGCCTCCCTGGACATTGGAAAGGACCCAAGGATTCTGTCTTCAAGCTCCCACACAACAGGGGGGACAGAAACAGCTGCCTAGCAATGTGATTGGTGTAGTTGGCATAAAACGCTGAGGGGACAAACGGGACCAGGACCCAACAGATTTCACTATCTATGTTCTCTAAAAAACAGGGAAGTATTTACAAATTTTTATTAATATTATTTTTTTATGTTACCTTTGCGTGTTTCCTCCTTGCCAGCGGCTTTGGAAGGCTTAGCCATTCTTGGTGCAAGCAATTGCGCGGGCAATTCTGTGTCCTTGGTTATTGTGCGCTTTGCAGGTTTGAGGTGGGCATACATCACAGGGTCATCTGTCCAGAAGGACTGTGCAGAGAGGGCAAAGTACTTGAATTGAAGGTCTTCAACCATTGTCTTATGAAAATTTAGAAGGCATTCAATTATAGTTTCTGAGGTGTCTGACATCTTGGCCATAAGTGCCTTGGCAGACACCTTTTCAATCTTGTCCCCTGTAAAGACGGCAGCCTTCAATTTTGCCTTGACCTTGCAGTAAATGTCTTTGATTTTTGCAATTGCCAATTTGAGATCCTTCAAAAGCTTCTCCAATTCTCTCATTGATTTTTGACTAACCTTTCCATATGTTTTTATAGATTTCATCCCAATAAAATCTGAATTATTCTGATACTGTTGCCTCTTTGTCTATTCCTGTTTGTTTTCACATTACTCCAATATACCATTTTTACCCATTATGTATATGTTTTAGGCTCAACTTAATATGTGTTGTTTGATTTGTGTTGGCATTGTTTCCTTAATTGCCATATTAGTTTTAGCATCCAAACACAGCCCCAAGTAAAAATATTAACTATGATTTGGTGATCAGCTAAATTTGAATTAGAAAATTATATGTTAATGGTGTTTTGATAAAGTTGTTACTGATCCAAATTCAAACTCTTAATGATAAACTTTAAGCCAATCAGAAGCCAAGTGATAAAGTGATTGTTGTGACATAAAGGGTCACTTTATTACTTGGCTCCTGATTGGCTTAAAGTTTATCATTAAGATTTTGAATTTGTATCAGCAACAACTTTATCTAAACACAATTAACCTATATTTTCTAATTCAAATTTTGACAGTCACTAAACTGTTGTTGATATTTTCACAAAGGGCTGTGTTTGGGTGCTAAAAATAACTGTGTTCTGGATCTAGATACATGACATAGTAAATATATGATTTTTATAGAAATAAAATGAACATACAGAATAAAACCAACTATAAACAAAGAGAACATGAAAAATTAAAATTCAAAATAAAGATAATATAAATAGAAAATGTTTGGCAACAGGGGGTATATTGGGGTGGGGAAGAGTGATGCCTAGCAGGCAGAGTAGTATGGGAGGGAAGGCATAGAGCCAGTGCTTGCCTGGGGGTTCTGTGATTGGGTGGATGGGGCTGGAAGGTGGGGGGTAGTGGTGGTGGTGGTGGAGGCAGGAGGATTTGTGTGATGGCCACTATATACCACTCATTGTACTCCTCATCAGTCATTGCCGTGATTGACTGGTAGGTGGCAGTGGCACAGGGTGGGAGGCACTTGTCCTTTTGTGATTGGTTGCCCATATTCACATGGAAAGCCATATGTGCAAACAAGTCAGCCACCATTTGGTGACCAAAGAGAGAATCATGGCTAATGACCCCAAGATAGAGGCTGTTGAAAGCCTGAGGGCGGCACTCCTGGAGTGTGTCTCCAATTGTTGTGAATGTTGCCATTCACCATGTTTCAATTTTGCTTTTGATGGGTTATTTCAAGTACAAATCTCTCTTGTTTGCTTTTGCCCTTCAAAATGAGTCTGGCTCCAAATTGGGAAATTTTATTGTTCAGTTTTCTGATTCTGCGCAACTCACTTTCCCCACTCATGCTGGTGGCAAGTGATCCTACTGTCCATGTACTGTTTTGTGGTAAAGCTACACAGTATATATTCCATTTCACTTTTACCAATAAAAATTAAGTTCTAGTCACATTTTTGTCTTTGTGTCTCCACGTACTTTGGCGCCTCTCTAGCCATGTCTAGCAGCTATTATTCAATCAGGGCCACAAGGTAATCACATAGCCTTCCCTGCCACTCTAACCAAGACTTAGTACAAATCCAATCCTAATGTTAGGATTCCCTGTTGTGTATCTGTGCCACGCCTCAGGTCACAACAAAAATGGTGCTCACTACAGGGGCTGTAAGGACAACAGAGCCCATGTTGCCACTTTGTTGACATGGTCACTGTTGACTCAAAACTCTAAATCTCCTTTGTTTTTTGCTAGTTGCACTAGTTTAATTCTTTTTTAAAGTTTTCAGGGGTGCAAACCCAGAAAACACAACAAAATTGTTGCCATCTTGACACAATTTAATATTAAGCTTAATAAAAAACTCAATTTAACCAGATTTTTCCTTTACATTTACTAATAAAAATTAGTTTATTTTTATTTGTTTTCACAACATAAAAGTGTCAATGTTGACACTTTTTAAGCATAACTTATTTTTAATAACAAAACTGAAGCATCTACAACAAAGAAATTAAGTGCGCATTTAAAAATATTTTTTTATTGAATTATTATATTGAAAAAGACAGTGCGCATACATTTAATTGTTGAAAAGTTCATGTTATAAATATTTATGTGGCACTTATTCCGGCTTTAATATCATTAAGTGGATTGGTGGCTAACAGGAATCCAATAATTTAAGCGTGAGTTACTATGTAAGTTACTATAGAATTTATTATTGAAAATAATGCCAACACTCATGAAATGTTGTCTATTTGCTTGTGATCATCTGCTGGAGTAGAGTTAAGCAAATTAGAGTGGCACAATTAAGCTTAAATTAATATGCCACCTCATATAAAGAATGTCAAAAGTGAATTGTTGAAATTTTACCCTTTTCATTACTGAATAAAACTTTATTAAGAACTTCTTATATACACAATGGTAAAATATCATATTCTCACCCCCAAAATATTATATTTAATAAAGAAATACTTAACTTTGATTATTTTTTAACTAATTTTTATATTTTTTATTTTTTATGGAATAAAAACACACAGAAAACAGTTAATATTTGCTAGCCTGCATACATTTAATTAAGTGTACTATGAAAAAATATAGTAAATTTTCAAAAATTTGTGGACAATGACAATGTCATCAAAAATGATGTCTACAATTTTTCTAATTGACAGTGAGAATTCAGCTTTTTTTACTAATTGTCACTCATAATGTCAACACTTTTCATTTCTCACATATAAAACTTTATGTTTTACATAATGAAATAATCTGAATTTTTGATATGTTGTATTTTTAACTTTTTTCATTTCATATTTTCTGATTTTTTAAAATAAAATCTTTATCTAAATATAATACTTTTACATATTTCTCTTAACTTTTCACTTGTTATTTATAACTTTAATAAATTAAAAACTATACAAGTATTTTTAACTTTTAAATGCCAATAAAAACCATCTAAGATTTAATTTTTATATATTATGCTTTTTAAGTTGGTTTGTTTGTTTTTTTACATAAATTGCTCTTATTTTAAACCCTTTTCTTATTATTTTAGGACAAAAACACTTCCAAAAAGCCCAAAGGAACCAAGCGTCCTTCAAAGCCAACCAAACCCACCAAAAAGAAGCCTGTCTCATCAAAGAAAGACCACTCCAAAACCATCCCCAAGGCCCTCCCCTGAGCCCTCTCCTGAGAAGAGCCCTGCTCACTCCACTGGGGGAGAGGAATCTGATGGCTCCCTTACAGACCACAGTTTTTACAACTTAGCTTCTGACAAGTAGCCAACCAAGAAGCGACGGCAAGGCAAAAAGTCCTCACCCAAGGATAAGTCTCCTGCACATGAGGAGCACTAAGATAAGACCCCTCCTGCTTCCCCCCACCACCAAACTCCCCCTTCAAGTTCATCTGGGGATGATACAAAGCCCTACATGTTTACTTCCCTGGCTTCCATCATGCTCTTCCTGGCCCATGAGACCCTCTGTTGGCCTACAATATCTGCAATGTTGACAGGAGGTTTAAGGTTCCTTCTTCCCTACCAAAATTTTCCCATCATGAGTGTCAAAGGTGGGCCAGCCATGGTGGCCAACAGTTACATCTTCTTATGCAATAATGCCAACCAGGGCTTCAAGAGCTGGCACTATACCTGTGAGGACTGCTCCTGCCCAGTGCAGCTCAATACTGAGTGCTGGGACTTTGTACAAACCATCAAGGGTCAGCACACTTGTGTGATACCAAACACAATCATAGCCCACCTTCTCAAATGTTATCTGGTGCAGGTCATGCCCACCTCAAAGGACTCTTTCCCAACCCAGCTGGCTGTGCTTGCGTGCAAGTACCTCACCCCCACCAACTTGAAGAGGGTGCCAACCCACAACCAGTTGAGCAAGTTTGTGAGTGATAGGCGCCAAGCCTCAAACCCTCTGGCCAAGAGTGCCACCAACATCAAGGACCTGGTCCTCACTGATGCCCTCAAGAAGACAGAGGATGGAGAGATGTTCCTGCTCCATGACAATGGGCAGGAAGTGGAGGATAGGATTGTAGCCTCCGCCACAACCCAAAACCTGGAGCAGCTAAACACTGCTACCACCTGGCTGTGCAACGGCACATTTGCTACTTTCCCCCCTCTCTTTAAGCAGCTTTGGGTCCTTCATGGGCAGTTCAATGACCAGGTCATCCCTCTTGTGTTCTTTCTCCTTCCTGGTTCCCAGACAGAGGTCTATGCCAGAGCTTTCAAGATTGTCCTGGATGCTTTGAGCTCCCTTCCCACCAACCAGCTCCCCCCTCTCACCCACGCCACAAGGGCAAATCCCTCCTCCTCTGAGAAGGATGAGGCAACCTTAGCCGCTGAGCAGCTAGCTCATGCGCGCTCACTTGGGCCAAAGGTTATAATAATGGACTTCAAGCAAGCTCAGTTCAGAGCCTTCAAGGCCACCTTCAATGGAAAAGTCCAGGGCTGCTTCTTCCATTTTAGGCAGGCCCTCATCAAGAATCTCAAGAGTGAGAAGGAACTTTTTGAGAAGTATCTTAACAATGGTAAGGGGAAGTGCCGCTTTGCCTTGACTCAGTTTTCTGCCTTGGCTTTTGTGCGCCTGGAGCATACTGGATTGGCTTTAAGGCCCTCCTGGAGGATGCTTATATCAAGAAGCACTCCACCATCTTCAAGGATTACCTTGAGTACTTTGAAAAGCAATGGGTAGGCAAGAATATGACCACCCATAGAGGAAAGAGAAGGGCCACTGCCCCTTGGAATTGCCAGGGCGCCTGCCTCAAGGGGGAGATAAAAACCACCTCCAGCCTTGAGGTTTGGCACAGGCACTTGAAGACCAAGTTTGGGTCCAACCCCAAATACAACAAGTTCTTTGCCAAGCTACAGGAAGAGCAGGCCAGAAATGTCTCCAAGTTTTGCAACCTGGCCAACCAGGTGGCCCCCAAGAAAAAGAAGATTAAAGAGCAGGAGTACCAGGAGACAGTGCAAAAGGTGGTGAAGAAAAAATACAAGGTGGTAGAGATTAAAAAGTACCTTGATGATGTCACAACTGCTCTTGCTGGTGGGTTTAATTAGCCTAATAAACTTTGCTTTCCTTTGCCTAGATTGTTTTTACTTTTGGATTTTATATATGTATTTATTTTTTTGGATATCAATAAGCTTTTTAGGTATAAATGATAAGTTTCAGATACAGTTTTAATTTGGTTTTGTAAGAAATGTTTTATATTTTGTTAATTTATCTTTAAGGCATGAGATTTTTTCAGATGTGCTTATATAAAGTATAATAAATTTAAATTAGAACTTTCTTATATTTTTTAGTTATTATAATATATAAAATATTTTTATTTTTGGTTCATTGGAATTTTAATTTTTATGGGAATAAAAAATATTTTTCTAATAGAGAGTAAAAAATACATAATAAATTCTAATATATTTGCTTATATCTCCTTATTCTTATTACTTATAGTAAATTTTATTGCATTTTTAAAATTTCTGGGGTCATTTTAGTATAATAAAGTATTTAAAAATATATTTTTTATATTAAGAATGTTCAGGGTAAAGGGTGCTGTTACTTAAAAAAAGTGTCAACATCCAGGAGAAAACATTATGTAAAACTGGGTTGTCACTTTACTATAGTGTTGACAAAAGGGACATGGCCACTTTGAAATTTTTAGTGTCAACATGGGTGCTGTTGCCGCTGTAAGCCTCTCAGTTACCCCCTTTGCAACCACATTTTAAGGTCCTTTGCCTCTGCCTATACAAGAGCCAACTTCACCTGAAATTACCAGTCCTCCCATCAAGGAAGACATCACATACCCACCTATTGTACCTACTGTGATGAACCTTGGGAATGGTCCCCTCCTAGTGACCTACCCTCTGGGTCCCCCTGACTTGGAACAAGTCATGGCAGTAGCACTGGGGTTAGCCTGTGATGGGACCATCCCTCACCTCACTACAGCTACAGGTCAGTCAAGCAGAATACTAAAAATTGATTGTAGCTCCACAATTTCCACAGCATCTCCTCTCAGCAGCTAGCTCTGCTTAGCACCTATTGTCTTCCTTTGTACAACCTGCTTTAGCCCAACATCAAATGGTGTTAGGGCTCCATGTTCAGGAGATTTTGTCCCTCCAAGCAGCCATCACAAACCACTGGGATCAATTTTCTGCTTATTAGCAATGGATCCACTCCCTGTTTTCCTTGGTGTCAGACAATCAGCGTGACTCTGTTACTTCTCAAACCTGCTTGGTCAATTCAATCAAGAAAATGCGCCAGTTCATCATCAAATACATCAGGAAGTGTCTACATGAGTTCCACCAGCTTGAAAAACCTGGCAAGCCCAAGTAGATTCCACCCTGAACACCTACCTTACCAATTTTGAAAAACTTGTGCAACAGCTCAATGATTTCACTGCTTACTCCTTTGACCAACTATAAAAAGTGGCAGACCTTGCTGCTAAGGGCCTCTGCAAGCTCAGTGAAGAATTTGACCAGGAAAGAGTTGTCACTGCTGCTGCCATTGCCAAACTCCAGACTCAAGTGAATGAATTGTCTACATCCAAGCCAGATGCCTTGCCTTCCCCTCCATCTGATGATTTGATGGATTGAGAGCAAAGAATATGGGACGCCATTTGAGAGCTAAGAGCAACCACTTGCAGTCAAGGTTGCCCTGCCAAAGTACCTCAGTCAGATCCCAAAGTACTTGCTTTAACAGCTCAAGTTACAGATTTACAGCAAGAGGTTGCTGCGCTACACGGCATAATGGCAACTGCTACTAGTTCTACTGGGGTTGCTAATGAAGATGGCTGTTGCCCTGAATTTTCAGGAGCTCCTAGATTCACTGTGCTAGAGAGTTGATAGCTTTAGATAATGAGGTGGACCACTTGGAACAAGACTACTCTGAACTTTTTAAAGACATACAAGAAATGAGTGAGTTAATTGATTTGGTGAATGACAGGTTTGCTCCTTGCCTTTCTGTGGGTCTGTCTCTTACCTCCCAACTGGCCGAACTTTCCACAGTAGTAACAACACAGGGTCAGCGCCTAGACGTTACTGATGCAACAAACCACCTTAGCTAATAATACAAGTGCCTGCACTACTGAGACCTTGACTACCCTTGAGGAAAGTGTTCATCAGCTATGGACCAGACAGCCCCCACCAAGTCCAAAGCAGAATTCTCCCCATGCATAAATGCACTCAATAGCAACAATGGCGCCCCAACTCCAGAAGCTCACTTAAAGCCTGCCTTTAAGCAAGTCTTTGACCCCAAAGCCTCAAATATTTCAGCTTTCCTAACTATCTATGAAACTGCCATGAGAAGAGCCTCAGATGAAGTCAAGAAGGAACACATTCTAACCTGTCTTCACCTGACCTGTCAAGAGGTAGTAGTGCCTGAGTTGCCCACCATCAAGACTTGGAAGGAAATGAAGCAGCTTCTGATTGACAAATTTGGTGGTGATCTTAGTTTGGAAGTGAAGAGGAACGCCTTCATGCACATTGCCTTCAAACCTAAGGAGACTCTAGATGAATTTGAAGATAGGTTCTACATGGAAGGGCAACAATTGCTAACAAGCAGACAGCTGATGACGCATGAAGCTTACATGGCTTGTACTCAAGCCCTCAAGGTTAACCAGCTTCTGTGCCTTCACTTTCAAAGCTCATAAAGCCATGCTTTCCTCCATGAAGAGCATAAAGACGTTGTTGCAGGATATGCACCTTACCCACTCTGGAGGAGGTTGTGCGAGAGAATTGTGCTGCCTCTAACTCTGGTTTTTCTTCCTGTGGCCCACATATCCTCACCATGAATTCTCTAAATCCTCCTCCATGCCAAGGTTGTACATAACTGTGGCCAGATAGGTCACTATTCTTGAGTCTGCACCAACTAAAGGTTGAAGGGGCTGACCCCAAAGAGCAGGCAGGAAAATAACAGTCAACCTAGAGGTGGAGACGCTCTTGGTTGACAATTCTTCCCTGTCTCCTTTTATTTCCCCCTCCATTGCTGACTCTGAGCCTGCTTACACTGAGGCTCCTCCCATTCTGCTGCTATTCCACAATATATCTGATTACTCTGATAAGGATGATTCAGATGTGGAGTATCCCAACAACTATGGGTATTCAGTTCTTGCCATCCCTGAAACTATCACAGTCCCTGTGGAGTTCCTGTCCACCAGTCCCCAAAGTGTGTCCTGGATTGTAGCCAGGGACCGGCTGGAAGGGGTTATCATTCTCTAGTAAAGGAAAATTGTATCTCAGAAATATGTATAGGGGTCAAAATGGGCTTTTATTCACTCTCAGAAGGAAGATCCCCTTAGAAACCTTCTGGTATTTTGCCCAGGGGGTCAAGGAAACAATATGGATTTTCCAATACTTGAAGTCCTCCAACAATATCTTAGACTCCTTGTACTTGGTCTTGGACTTGTGCTCCTTATACTTGGACTCCTGCTCCTTAAACTTGGACTCTGGAGCCGCACTTAGGATCCAGCTTCTCATTCTTGGGCTCCTGCTCCATTATTGTGGGCTTCAGCTCTCTTTATAGCTCCAGTGGACTTGTTATTCCACTTGTATAAGTCCAACCAAGCTCCTGCTGGCAATCAAAAGGATTCCAAAAACCTCTTGGCAGAAACTCAAAAGGCCTTGGAAAGACCCCTTCAAAGACCCAGAAAGACCCTGTAACTTTCCAGCCAGCCACCTTCTTATAGTGTCCTTTTCCCAACAGTTCCGCCTTTAAAATGGCTTTCTTCAGAAGCTTAAACCATTGCCGCTCACTTTTTTCTATAATAACTTAAGCTTACATACTTACTTTCTCAAAAGCTTAAAGTATTAATTCACTATTTCCTTGCTTATACTTTAAGCTTTTGGCTTCCAACCAATCATTTTCATCAGGAAACCTGCCAGAACTCAACCAATGAAGGTAGAGCGCAGAAATAGACCATTTCTGAAGTCCCATTGGGATCCAACTAAGAAAATAATTTCCACAGCTCAAACCGCTCAAAGCAACAACTCTTTACGCACCAAAGCGTTAACTGGTCCATTATTCCAGCACCAGTCTTTCCTGCATTCAACCTGAACCAATTTAAATAGTATAATACTATTTAAATTGTTCTTTCTGGGCCCCTTCAACGTTTTCCCCATATATTTACAAATCTTGTAAGACCCAAGGAAAATGTCCCACCAAAACAACTTTGTATCCAGCTCTCATAGCAACATACCTTCATCTATCCTAGGAACTTAATAAATAAATATCTTAACCACACTTCTATCCACATTCCTTATTGATTTTACTACTAAACCAAGGCAAAATATTCCACATCTTCCCACTTTGGCAAATCAATTTGGCAAAATCTTGGACTCATTTCTCCGGACCACCAGTTCTTCATCATCATCTTCTGATCCTTCAGCCAGCTCCTGTATCATGATCAGCTAATCCTGCATCATGATCTTCAACCACGTCTTCCAGATCTTCAGCTTAACCAGAAATTAGTCCATCTTAGACAACAAACAGCTCATCTTAGTCTCCAAACAGTTTATTCCAGTCTCTAACAGCTCAGACCAGTCATTAGCCCCACCTGCAAACCACCAAACATGTGGACTGTCATAGTCCCTTATAAGTTGTATTCTGGGAAATCTACAATGAACGCCAAGCTGCTGCCTGAGGCCAAGGAGGTTGTCTCTTTCCCATACCTTACTCAGTCTAAGAGGTCCCCTATGCTTGTAGAATCATCTGAGAAAGCTGCTGAGGTTGCTAACACTGTATTCAAGAATGTTTCAGTCTTGCTTCCTCTCCTGACTGTCTACAAGAAGCTTCCAGGCTTGATATGCAAGATAAAAAATGGGACAAAGAGCTAGCAGAAGCCCAGGAAATTCTAGCTGTCCTCCTTCTCTTTGGTTGTACTACCACTTGTGTGGAAATATCCATCCAAAAAGTGAAAATCAAGGCTTTCTTAGACATGGGGTCTTCTGTTAATTTTGTCTCCTCAAAGCTTGTCAAGAAGCTCAAACTCAACCCCAACCTTAATTACCACCAGTCATATGGCACAGCTGGGCTATTCATGACTCACGCTATAGGGGCTTATTCTGCTCTTCCCATGCGGTTTGGAAAGCAACTCTTTTCTGTGCCTGCTGTTGTCTTGGAGAATGAGAATTAAGGCCTCCTAGTTGGTGCTCAATTCCTTAGGGGTTACAATGGAATAATCAACTTGAAGGATGGTTACCTATCCATCCTAGGGTACAAAGTCCCTCTGATCTTTGAAGAGCCTTTTAAAGTCCAAGGGAAGCCACTCAAGACGTGTGCCTTAGAGTATTCCACCAGTGTTTTCACCCTAAAATACCAAACACATTCATCCAACATGAAGTGTCCCCCTATGGCTTGCCCTGTGTCTGAAGGGATTCCTCTCTTGGCCACTTCCGCTGTAACCATCCCCCTGGGTCTCAAGCTATCCTAGACTCCCAAATATCATATGGGCAAGTGCCAAAATTAACTCATTCCGCAAGTCGGCTTACTATATGTTGACAATCAGAATTAAAAAGACTTTAATGTTGAAAGAATTGGAAAGTCAGAATTAAGTTTTTACTCATGCAGACTAATAAATGTTGACACTGTTTTAATAAGCAGAAACCTGTTTCCTGAACATTTTACTTAATAAAAATTAAGCTTCAAAATACTTTTTAGGGTAATGTGACAACATGGATTTAAAAAAATTCCATAAAAAATTATACATGACAATTAAAAAAATTCATAAAATACACTTCAAAAATAATTCACTATGAAATTAGCTATCTTTACTATAATAAATTTTTTCCCACTTATAAAAAAATCCAATACACAAAAAAGATACTACATAAAGTTTCACGTATTATAGAAATATAAATTATCAGAACAGTAATATAAAGTTTTTTATATATTTAAAACTACAAAAAACATATAATTCACTAGTAAAATACCAATATGGGCCATGTAATACAGTCTAAAGCATCAAACTATATATATAAAATCAATGATTTTATAAAAACAGAGTCATAAATTATTAATGAGTTATTTAGAAAAGCTATTTATTTAAAAATATTATAGTTAACATATAAGCACTATATAAAAAATTAGGCAATACTCAATAAATTTAATTAAAAGCTAGACTGTGATCACCTGGTTGCCATTAAGAACTGTGGCAATCTTCTTGATGTATTCCTCAATCAGTTAAAGCTTATATTTGGCCTTGACAACTTCCTTGATCTTCTCTTAGTATTGTTTTTCTTTGGTGATTCTCTTCTTCTTGGATGGGTGGTTCTCAATATCTCTGATGGATGCAACAGTCTTCCTCTGTTGGACTTTGAGGTGCTCATAGAAAGTGATGTATCTGGGTTTGATTCCAAAGGAGTACTTGATATGCTTATGCCAGCCCTCCAAAGATGAAGTCTTTTTTATCTCATCCTTAAGAACTTCCTGGTAGCAGTTCCAGTTGGCTTTGGCTCTGGGCTTACTCCAGCGCTTAGTGGCCTTAAGTCCAATCCACTGTGGTTTTTAATATTCAATGAAAGGGTAGAAGGCATCCTCATGTTTCTTGGCATATGGATCCTGGCATAGGAGGTCAAAGGCTTGTCCAGTATTCCCTGGCTTTACAAAGGCTAGTGCTATAAAATTCTGAATTAAAAACTTGCACTTTACTGATGTATCTAGACGGTGGAGCTTGCTGAGCTCAGGTAGACCCTTTAGTTGCCTGTTGACAGCCTGTCAATAATGGATAAAACACCCCTGGACCTCTCCATCAAAGGTATTTACAAAAGCATTATACTGGGAAGTTTCATAGTCCATGATTATAGTTGAGGGGCCAAGTGCTTTATCATGAGCTTCTTGTTCTGCAGCAAGGGTGACTTCATTCTTTTCATCATCATCTGGATTAGCTCTAGTGTTATGACCAGGGGGACTCTTTTTATAACTGGGTAGGGCTTTGATGCCCTCCTGAAGGATTTTAAAGGCCCTTGTGTAGATCTCTTCTGTTGCCCCAGGAAGCAGAAAGTAGGCAAATGGGAGCACCTTGCCTTCAATGTGGGAATGTACAGCCCATAGTTGGTAAAAAAAGGCGGGGGTATACTGCAAAGGTACCATCACATAACCAGGTCTCTGAATCTCTTAACTGCTCCAGGTTCTGTTGTGTAGAATAGCATATAATTCTTTCCTCTGACTGTAGGCCAATCATCATTCAAAAGGAACACCTCATCACCATTGAACATCTTAAACTCCTCTGTCAATACTAACTCTCCTTGAACCATGGCAGATTTCTTATGGGGGAATAGATCACAGCGTTTGTCACATATGTACTTTACTAGCTGGCTGCAGTCAGGGATGAGCTTCAGGCTCTCATTACTTAGGTGAGTGGTGGCCTTAACTGCCAGATCAAAAGACTTGACATCTTTGGAGACTGGAACCATTTGGTAGAGGTACCACTTTAGAAGCTTTTCAATAAGATTGATTGGAGCATTGTATGTGTGCTCTCCTTTTTCACTAGTGACTTTATCCCTATTATTCTGTGTTGATCCTGGCATCACAGCTTCTATCTTCAAACACATAATGCTTGCTTATTCCTTCTCTCATTTGATTGTTGCAACTAAAAACATAGCCATCACAGACTAAACTTTCACCTCCTTTGACAGACATTAGAGGGAAAACCCAAGGGAACTTCTTTGAGAGCTTAAACTCTCCTTTGACATTACATATATTATGAACCTTTAGGGAATCCCATGGGTCAATTGGTGCTTGATGATAGTCAGACAGGTAATCATCAGGATCTTCTTAATTGATATTTGATGAGGAGGATGAAGGTTCAGATTCATTGGGCAGTGGAGAGGAATTATCTGGAGTTGGATTTTTGTGCTTCTTGGACTTGGATGAGCTTAATTCCTTGGGGCTCAATTACTTTGAGCTTGGTTCATCTGGGCTTTGCTGGGGTTCTGGACTCTTGGGTATCTTCTTTCTTCCTTGCTTTTTTAGTGGAACCTCATCTTCTTCTGATTAGTACCAGCTTAGAGAAGAGGAGGGGTCAGGGAAGGGCTCTCTGCTTTCAGGGTCTGGGGTCTTCTCCTTTGTTTTCTGTTTCTTTGATGGCTCTTTGGCTGGTTTTTTGTTGGGGTAGGGACTTTGGGCCTTTTCAGAGGCTTAGGGCACTTTCTTAGTTAACTTGGGGTTCTTTTGTGGCTTCTTGGAAGATTTTTCCTACAATAATTAGAGTATAGTTCATAAAGTAAGAATAATCATGTGGAGACATGAATAAAATTAAATAATAATCACTTGTATTGTTTTTTATTATTAATTAAATAGTTTATAGAAATATAAAAAGTGCTTTTAGAGCTAGTTTATTAGTAAAGAATAGAAAAAAACCATGTTTGAATAAAAAGTCAACATTCTGGTAGTCACAATAGTTGAAAATATTTAATTTAGTTTTTCAGCATAAAAAGCGCTTTAATTTTGACTGTTGACATACTGACAGTCAGCATTAAACTAGAAAAACACTATGTAAATCACTTATAAAGCTTAGTTAATATTTTCCAGAGTTGGTTTTTTAAGGCCAAAATTGATTATTTTTAAATTTAAAAAATTTAAAGATTGTATATGTAGCTTATGAAAACTAAATAATAGGGATTGTAGAGGTAAGTCTAAAGTACAGCCCTGGGTACTTTGGCCTGAATTGTCATACCATTATATGTGTGCTTTTTGTTAAGTGGCAGTGTTTTATTAATAAACCAGTGAAGGTGTCAACATTCAGGCAGTAAGCGTTCTTTTATAGTAACTCTCCTATTAAATCTTGCTTAAATTATGTCACTTTGTTTGCTTAGCCAAACCCCTTTGTTTCAATTTAGGTGACACATTGATTTGACACAAAGTCAACATTATAAATACATATATAATTTCTAGTTTTAACATATGCGTTTTGGCTTAAGTGGACTTCCGGAAATAAGCTATAGTTTATCCAGTGAGTTTAAAATAACAGTAAATATCTAAATAATACAAAGAACACTATGAAAGTTGGCATATGTCTTTATTCAATACTTATATTAATAAATATATAATAAAAACAGTAGTATAAAATTAAAAAGTAGTTATTTTTAGAATATTGTATATTTTATTAAGGAAATTATGGATTCTTATTTGGGGTTGACATCCAGATATTACTTACTGGAGTCAACCTTAATATTAAAGTACAAAGAAACTTAAATTTTCATAGGAGATTATATTAGTTTTTTGGCTTAAAATTAAGCCTTTGTTTAAACAGTGTTGACATTATGCCTGTTCCTTTTTAATTTTGCAATTCTGGCTTAATAATTTATTATGAAAAATTAGCTTAGTTTTGGAAATGCCCAGATTCTGGTGGATAAATACTAAAATAATGTTGACTTACTGAATGAGGAAAAATTGTCAACATTCAGTAAGTTGACTTGCAGAATGAGTTAATTCTGGCAGTTGCCACCATATGAGCTACCTGAGTGTACATTTCTATAGTTATACTCTCCTCCCTTGCTAGGACACAACAAAACCTACCTATGCCCGGGAATCTTGGATGTCTCTCATAAAGACCCTGTTCAATTGCTGGTTGCCAACTTAACTGCTCTCCCCATACAAGTGTCTAGAGGGCAGGTTATTGGCTATGGCAGGTTGTTGAATTCTCCTGATTTCCTATTGCTACATCCCTTTGGCACGTTTCAGGATTTCAATTTACCTGAAGACAAGCCCCAAGTCATGTCCTTGTTCACTGCTCAAGATTTCCCACAAATATCCTGGGTACAACAGAAGGATGTGCTTGATTTGCTGGATCAATTTTCAGATATCTTTGCTAAAGATAGCACTGATTATGGTCTAGCCAAAAGCGTCATTCACCAGATTGATACTAGTGATGCTCCCCCTTCCATGTTAAACCTTATTGCTGCAGTTGTGTGGAAGGCGCTCAAGTGTATAAAGAGCTTAAGCAGCTACTAGATGCTGGGCTATTGGCTCCTTCTCAAAGTCCATGGATATCCCCCTGCTCATATTAAAGAAGAAGGATGTATGTCATTGTATTGTGATGGATTACCAACACTTGAACTCCTTAACCAAAAAGGATTCCTACCCCTTACCACACATTGATGATGCTCTCTGCCACCTTGGCGGCTCCAATTTCTTCTCTTCTATGGATTTAGCTTCTGGATACTGACAAGTTGATCTCTCTCCCAAGGATAGACAAAAGGCTGTGTTCATAACTTCTGAAGGACTTTTTGAGCCTACACACATGCTGCAAGGGCTCTTTAATGCCCCAGATACTTTCCAACAAGCCATGAACTCCATCCTCTGTGATTTAAAGCTCTCATGTGTCATAGTGTACTTAGACAATATAACAGTCTTCAGTGCTACCTTTACAGATCACCTGGCTCATATCAAGGAAGTGTTCATAAATATTTGAGAGGCTGGCCTTAATGTCATGAATGAGATTTCAATACTTGTATTGAAAACCCAAGAGTTGAACCCCAGTTTGCTGAAGGCGGATCAAACCCTCCAGGACAGTCCAGGACCCGCTAATCTGTTAAGTCACAGGCTTGAATTGTTAAATTACTCTGCAACCTGCCGGCCTACTACAGAGGATTCTCTGAATTGTTGCCAGACTGCCGCCAAACCAGTGCCAACAAAGACCCATACCTACAAAGGAGATGTAGTTGGGCTAAAGGAGGTTGGGGAAGGACCTACTCTATACCTGCCAACCTGCCAAGCACCAATACTGGAGTTTCAAAATCAACATTGGAAACCCTGGAATCAAACCCCAACCCTCCAAAGACTACTCAAGTCACACAGAGTGGATGGGAAACCACCCACTTGTTAAATTGCAAACCCAAGTTGACAAGTTACTCCAAGACCCGCCAGTCTCCCAAGGACAATTCCCCAAATGGTCACCAGATTGATGCCAACCTTGAGCCATCAAAGATCTGGACCTATGCAGAGGTTGTAGCTTGCCTTAAGAAGGTTAAAACAAAACCTGTTGTTAACTCTTCCAATGACCACCAGCAGCTGCCAGCCTTCCACCCAGAATGGGTAGTACAATTGAACTACTCAAGTGACATAGTGAACAGTGGCGGCAGAACAAAGCATTGCCACTTCTATTCACCAGAGCAGGCACAACCTGGATCTGCCGCCCTCAAGACTCTAAGCCAAGATCCATGCCCCACCAGTGCGTTTTTCTGTGAACCTGAATCCTGCAAAAATTGAAGAAGGGAAGTCCCATGGTATAAAAACCCTGGCAGTATGGTGATGACCACATCATCATTTTTGATATTAAAGTTTTATGAACCTTTGGTTTGAGCAAATTCTACCCTACCTAGTCTTAGTGATCTTCCATCTCAACTCCATTCAAGTAGACCATCAGGCAACTGCCCCCTCTGGAGACCAACCTACTGATACTACCCAGGCACTATACTGTCCCCCGGAAGCCCCCCTTTAGACCTGTGCTTTTTACTAAATACCTACCCAACCCAGCCTACGCGGAGTACAGCTTGGAGACCATCCTCATCGCTGACCCCTTGGCCAGGACTATAGAAACTGAATACATAGGATGTGAAGGAAATTGGTACAAAAGGCCGCCAAGATTGTTCAAAGACAAGTACAATTATCTGCCTGTCTACTTTGTTACCATGACTCTGCCCTTAACCCCACGGCCCAACTGCCCAATTGAGACCCCCACTGCTGCAGAGACTATGTTCACCCAACTTTCTGGAGTACTCTATATCATTTTGACAGGAATGGTGGATTCCATGGTCCCTACCTCTGGACCCTGGTCCTTACTCGGGCAGCCCATGTCTTACATTATCAAGTTAGCACCCATTCTATAGTGGGCTTTACCCGCCAGCTTGGTCCAAACCCATCCCAAGCCACCTAATGCCTCTACTTATGCCTGGTGTCCTGACACTTAAGTTGAACCCATTAAAGTGTGCCTTCTTCAAGGAAAGCCTTGAATTCTTGGGTCATGAGGTGACCCAGACAAGAATTTGTCCCATGACCAAGAAAGTTGAGGCCATTGATAATATGCTTCTGCCCACCAACCTGCAAGAATTTCAAGTCTTTCTGGGTATTGTTGCAACCAAGTTTCCAGACTTGCCTGCTAACGTATCTTACAATACACAGGGGGTGCTCAATGAGTTGCCCCTTGACGTATCTAAGGAAATGAATTAATCTGATGGCAATATTAAATGGCGGGTACTGCATCTTAATTAGGGGCGCTACCAATTTGACTTGCTGATCCCCGCACAAGTTATTCCTCAGCTTCAAATCTTACATGGAACTTCCCACTATGCCACCCCCTTGTGGCCTTGTAGCTTTCCCAGTATAGTATATTAATCACAATATTCTATAATAAACAATACCTTATTCTTATTATTCTGTCCTTTCTATTGGACTGTTGTCTTCTCCAATTCCAAGTATTGAATCCTTATTGGCTCAGTTGCAATAGTGGTAGCAGCAGTAGGTTTACAACCTACCTAAAACAAAATTCCCCCCAAGAAAGGACAGAGTACGGGCCGTATGGCTACTCCCCAACAAGAGACCTTCCTGTCAATCCCCAAGGGGGACATCCCTGACAGGTACATCATCTATCAAGACCAGCTAGTTCTCACCAGCGTGTACAATTGGCTCCGCCTTGGGCGGCGTGACGCCAGCATCACCCCACCCCAGTCAGATCTGTCCCAGCGCATGCTCAATCTTCAGCTAGAATCCTTTGTTGGTGGTGTCAAAGGAGCCAACATTGTCAGTTGGCTCCAATCTACTGAAACCCGCCTTTGCATCTGTCAGGTCCCTGAGCTCATGTGGGTTGCCACTGTGTCTGGTTGCCTCACAGGGCTTGCCGCTGTGTGGTTCACCAACTGGGCCAGCCAGGAACTTGATGTTACCTGGGCAGCTTTCCAAGACGCCGCCAAGTCCCCCTACAGCAAAACCTTCTCCCCCATTGTTATGGGGACTCCTCTTCTAGCAATCAAACAAACTGGTTCTGTTCCTGAGTACCTTGCAGCCTGGCAACAAGATCTTGCTGCGGCCCCCAAAGCTGTGACCAACAGAAATGCAATGCTACTCACTCTCATCATCAATGGGTTAGAACCTCATATCTGCAAGTGGGTCTCTGTAGGTTGCTGCACCTCCATTGTTGACTGCTATAAGGCCATTGTGGAGGCTAATAATCAGGCCTCAATGGGCTTCTGCCGTACCAGTGATGCTCCATCCCAACCACATATCACACCTGGCAGTGGCCACAATCAAGTAGGCTGCTGTCAGCCCCGTCAGCAGGAAAATGGGATTAAATGCCTCTGAAAGGGGGAACTTCAACTAGCACAAATTGAAGACCAGGGAAAAGCCTGGGGGTTATAGCAACAAGAGGTTCTGCAACTCCATTCAACCCTCACTCTCAATCCCTCCTTGTCAAAAACCCCTGCAACTACAATGTACACAAAGTTGAAACCCTTGATGTCTTCCAGGTTCATAGTGACAACCCCGTACTTCAAGCAAGCCACTCTCTCAATAAAGTAACCCACTTGTCTTATCCCTTCTGTTTTTGTGGAAACACCCAAAAATTGTTGGTGGATACTGGGGCCAACCACACCATGGTTGACCAGGTGTTTGCTGATTCTCAACAGTTAGACCACGTGTCAAGCAGATTCAAGGCAGTACAAGTAGCTGACTCCTGTAGAGTGACAATTAGCCATGAGACGGTACCCTTCTCTGTGAGAATGGGGAACATCCAGGTTAAGCCCTCTGGGCCAATCATGGCAGGTCTCAGCCACAATGTAATTGCTGGCCTTGACTGGCTTTGTCACAATCTTCCCTACATCAATTGGGATACCTCTGTCATAACCCTCAACAGAAATGGGGTGGGGTTCCAGATTTACCCTGTGGAAATGAGCAAGTTACTCCATGATACTGTGTTTGTCAGAATAAAAGAGACAGGCTTGTACAATTTCAAGGGGGGAACTAGACTTTAAACAATGGTCAGTCAAAGTTGTCTGTGCTGAACCATCAGTGGTCCCTCCCTTGACCTCCTCACCAACACCAGTGCTTGCTGCACTCCTTGAGGAGTACAAGGATGTATTAAGTGAGACACTTGAACAACTACCTCCTCCCTGGGAGATCCAGCACGCTGTACAACTTCAAGGGTTGTTACTTAAATCACAACCATTATACTGTCTCACACCAAAGGAAGATGAAACCCTCTGCCAGCACCTTGTGGACGCACTTGATAAGGGCTTTATTTGTCCCTTGCTCTCTCCATAAAGGGCAGCTGTCTTCTTTGTAGCCAAGAAGGATGGGTCCCTTTGCCTGGTCACAGACTACCGCGCCCTAAATGAGGTGACAGTTAAGAACAAGCACCCCCTGCCATTGATTGACAATATGTTTGATACACTGCAGGTGTGAAGGTCTTTAGCAAGATTGATCTCACTGCAGGGTACAACCAGGTCAGCATTGCACCAGGGGATGAGACAAAAACTGCCTTCTGCACACGCTACAGGGTTTTTTGAGTGTTGTGTCATGAACTTTGGAATGACCAACACTCCCTCCACCTTTGCCATGTTGATGAACAAAGTATTTGAGGAACTGATTAGAAAATGTGTGGTTGTGTACCTTGACAACATTATTGTCTTCAGTCAAGATCAAACTGCACACCTCCAACACCTCTGTGCTGTCCTTGACACCCTTTGGAAAAACCAGCTAAAAGCTAAACCCTCCAAATGCAAGTTTCTCAAGTTGGAGCTGTTATTTCTTGGGCACACCATCTCTGCCCAAGGGATAATCCTGACCCTGACAAAATCAAGGCAATCACCAGCATGCCGCCCCCACTGATGTGGGCCAGGTGTGGACATTCCTAGGCATGGTTGCCTACATACACAAGTTCATTCCCAATTGCGGGGGACTAATTGCACCTCTCACTGAGCTCCTTAATACCAAACAGTGCTTCCATTGGACCCCCCTTCAGAGATCAAGTCTTTGAGACGTTGAAGCAAAGGCTCACAACAGCACCAGTACTGCAGTTCCCCAATTGAAATCAATAGTACAGACTCAAGACCAATGCCTTCAAAAGGGCCATAGGGGGCGTGCTAAGGGTAGAAACTGACAATGGCAGCTTCCTCCCCATGGCATATGAGTCCAGGAAACTTACTGACCTGGAACAACACTACCCCATCCATGATAAAGAATTGGTAGCAATTGTATACTGTGTTGAGAAGTGGCAATGTTACCTGGAAAGAGCTACCTTCCCACCCTGCATTCTGACAGACCACAAGTTGCTCCAGTACTTCAACACACAGTCCCACTTGACACGCCGCCAAGCAGGATGGGTTGAGCGTCTATCCCCTTACCAGTTGCGCATTGAGTACAAGCCTGGAAAGGAACTTGTCACAGCTGACGCCCTTTTGCAATTCTACGTAGTGTCCATCACTAGAGACAATAGTTTGGACCCCAATTGGCTCATGCTATACCTTCTCCCTGAGGCAACTTGCTACGAGGGCCTTAACTTGATAACCATCTCCAAATTAAAGGACAACAAAAGTCAGTTCACCACCAATGCTGGTAATGTCTGCTGCTGGGCAGAGACAGGTGAGAAGACGCCTTACATTCCCACCATGCAACAAGGGGACACAATATTGCACTACCACCAAACCCTGGGTCACATCAAAGGGCGTAACCTCTTCAAGATCATGAAACAGAAGGTTTGATGGCCGCGCATGCGTCAAGACATCTTGGATCTCCTCAAAATGTATGTGCTGTGCGAGAAGAATACATCCAAACCTGCACCACCCAAGTCTGTCCTGCCCATCAAGGCCATGGAACCCTTCAAGCAGTGGGCCCTCAACATTGTGGGTCCACTCCCCAAAGACAGACTGGGAAAGAAGTACGTTATCACTGCCATCAACTACTTCACTTGCTGGCCAGTA
Organism: Entomophthora muscae; assembly: GCA_014839935.2. Lineage (NCBI taxonomy): Eukaryota > Fungi > Entomophthoromycota > Entomophthoromycetes > Entomophthorales > Entomophthoraceae > Entomophthora > Entomophthora muscae. The sequence goes on from QTSX02004369.1 coordinate 26,706, forward strand.
GCCTGGGCAACAACCAACCACACCACCACCACCATTACCCGCTTTATTGGTAGGAAATTGTGGCCTGCTTTGGGCAACCCAAACACCTCATCACAGATGGCAGCCCCAAACTTGCTGGGCATGTCATGAAGGCATAATGTACTAAGAATGCGCTCTAATGTATAGTTACAATCCCCTACCATCCTCAAGCCAATGAACGCATGGAACAGTTAAATGACTCACTGGTTCAATTGATTGCCAAGCTCTCACAAGAGCACCCTAACACCACGTGGACTGAACACCTGCCCACCGCTCTACTTATCCTGCAAGCAAGAATCAACGGGGGCACAGGGTTTAGCCCCAGTACCCTGGCCTTCAGAACACCTGACAGTCTGATAGGGGTTGAACAGGGAAAGCTATGGTCCAAGGTTCCCAACAAGCCTCCCCTAGTAACAACTCCATTCCTAGACCAATGGTGTGCCAAAGCCCAGGAAATCAAACACAAGCGGATTGCAGGAGGGACAAAGTACCTCAAAGCTAGATACACCATAGGCAACCCTGTCTACACCCTCAATCTCAATTCTGCCAAGTTAGAGCCCAACTACCTAGGGCCCTTCAAGATAGCTGTAGTCTATGATGTTTTGAATACCGCTATTCACCATGTTTTAATTTTGCCTTTGGTGGGCCATTTTGAGGACAAATCTTGTGCTTTTGCTTTTGCCTCATGAAACAAGTTAATGACTTAATCAGGAAGTTCAATTGTTCAGTTTCTTGATCCTGCGCAACTCACTTGCCCCACTAATGCTGGTGGCAAGTGATCCTACCGTCCTGGTAGTGTTTTGTGGTATTCCTAACCACTATATATTCCATTTCATATTCACCAATAAAAATTAAGTTCTATTCACATTTTGGTATTTGTGTCTTTTGTACTTCTGCACCTCTCTCTAGCCACAACTAGTAAAGATTATTCTTCCAGGGCTGCAAGGTAAACACATTTTCCTTCCCTGTCATCTAACCAAGACTTAGTATGAATCCAATCCTAAGGTAGGGATTTCCTGTTGTGTGTCTGTGCTGCACCTCAGAACATAACAAAAATTGTGCTCACTACAGGGGCTGTAAGCCCCTTGGTTATCCATTTCACATTTACGTTTTCAGGTCCTTTGCCTCCGCCTATACAAGAGTTGACTTCACCTGAAATAACCAGTCCTCCTATTGAGGAAGATATTGCCAACCAGCCTATTACCCCCACTATACTGAACCTTGGGAATGGTCCCTGACTAGTTGCTTACCCCATGGGTACCCCTGACTTGGAGCAAGTCATGTTGGTAGCCCTTGGGATAGCCCATGAAGGAGCCATCCCTTGCCTTCAGTTGCAGTTCAGCTGGGCTGAACACTACAAATTAATTGTGGCTCCTCAATTTTCACAACATCTCCTCTCAGCGGCTGGCTCCTCTGAGCACTTACTATTGTCCTTTGTGCAGCCGGCTTTAGCCCACCATCAAATGGTGTTGGGACTCCATGTCTGAGAAATCTCGTCTCTGCAAGCAGTGGTTACTCATCACTGGGACCAGTTTGCTGCCTACCAACAGTGTATTCATTCCCTGTTTTCCTTGGTATCTGACAATCAGCGCAACTCTGTTATCTCCCAGACCTGTTTGGTCAAATCTATTAAACAAATACACCAGTCCATCCCCAAATACATGAGAAAATACCTACACAAGTTTCACCAGCTAGAACAACCCTGGCAAACTCAAGTAGATTCCACCTTAAATGCTTATCTCACTTACTTCAAACAACTTGTGCAACAACTCAATGCATTCAGCAGGTATTCCTTTGAGCAACTACAGCAGGTAGCAGAATTTGCTGCTAGTGGCCTTAATAAAATCAGTACAGCATTTGAACAAGAGAGAGCTGGCACTGCTGCTACTATAGCTAAACTCCAGAGTCAAGTGAATGAGCTATCTACGCCCAAGCTAGATGTTCCGCCCTCTCCCCCTTCTGATGACTTGGCGGATAGAGAGCAGAGAATATGGGATGCCATTTTCAAGCTACGTACAACTACCCACAGTCAGGGACGTCCTGCTGAAGCCCCTCAACCTGATCCCCAAGTGCTTGAGTTAACTGCTCAAGTTGCAGAGCTACAGCAAGAACTTGCCGCCCTACGTGAAATGATGGCAACTGCTGCTAGATCAGTTGGGGTTGTCAATGAAGATAGTTGCTGCCCTGGCTTACCAGGAGCTCCTCAAATCCAATGCGCTAGGGAACTAATTGCTCTAGCTAACAAAGTGGATCAATTGAAGCGGGACCATACTGAACTGGATAGAGACGTACAAGAGATGAATGACGTGATTGACTCTGTGAATGATAGGTTTGCCTCTTGCCTCTCAGTGGGGTTATCTCTTACTTTGCAACTGACTGAACTCTCCACAATAGTGACCACCCAAGGTCAACGCTTAGATACTACTGTGCAACAAACCACTCAAGCTGTCAATACAAGATCCCGCGCTGTTGAGACACTTACTACCCTTGAAGAAAGTGTTTGCCAGCTATGGGCTAGACAGCCTCCCTCTGAATCTGAAGCAGAGTTTTACCCGCGTATAAACGTACTCAATAGCAACAATGGTGGCCCAACCCCCAAAGCACACTTCAAGCCTACCTTTAAGTAAGTCTTTGATCCTAAAACCTTAACCATTGCAGCTTTCCTAACTATCTACAAAACTGCCATGAGACAGGCTTCAGATAAAGTTAAGAAAGAACATATTCTGACCTGTCTACATCTGACTTGCCAAGAGGTGGTGGTGCCTGAGTTGCCCTCCATTGAGACGTGGGAAGATATGAAGCAGCTTCTGATTGATGAGTTTGGTGGTTTCTTTAGCCTGGAATTAAAGAAGGACGCCTTCATGCATATTGCTTTCAAGCCTAAAGAGACACTAGCTGAGTTTGCAGACCAATTCTACATGGAAGGACAGCAACTGATCATGAGCAGACAGTTGACAGTGCATGAAGCCTACATGGCTTGCGCTCAAGCCCTCAAGGTTAACCAACTTCTATGCCTTCACTTCAAAGCCCATAAGGCTATACTTTCCTCCATTAAGAGCATAAAGATGTTGCTGCAGGATATGCACCTTACCCACTCTGGCGCAGTTGTTAGAGAAGGTTGATCTACTTCTAACTCTGGTTCATCTTCCCGTGGTCCTTGCATTCTTACCATGAACTCGCAAAATCCTCCTCAACACCAAGGTTGTTACAACTGTGGGAAGATAGGTCATCATTCTTGAGTCTGCACAAACCCGCAGGTTGAAGGAGCTGATCCAAAAGAGCAGGCGGGAAAAGAGCAGTCAACCTAGAAGCAGAGACGCTCTTGGTTGACAATTCTTACCAGTCTCTTTCAATCCCTCTCTCTATAGCTGACTCCAAGCCTGCTGACAATGAGGCTCCTCCTATCCTCCTCTTGTTTCACAATATCTCTGATGACTCTGACCTTGATGACTCTGATACTGACAACGCTGATGTATATGGATACTCTGTTCTGGCTGTTCCCAAAACCATTACAGTCCCCTATAAACTACGCTCAGGAAAGACTACAACTACTACTAAGCCTTTGCCTGAAGCCAAAGAAATTGTCTCTCACCCTTACCTCACTCAGGCTAAGAGGTCCCCTGTGCTAGTGCAGTCATCAGAAGAAGCTGCTGAGGTTGCTGATGCTGTCTTCAAGAATGTATCTATTTTGCTCCCCCTCCAGACTGTTTATAAGGAGTTCCCAGGATTAAGATGCATGATTGAGAAGTGGGATAAAGAACTAGCAGAGGCTCAAGATATCTTGGCTGTCCTTCCACCCTTTGGTTGCACTACCACTCAAGTAGAGATATCCATTAAAAAAGTAAAGATCAAGGCTGTTTTAGACACTGGCTTGCCAGTCAACGTTGTATCCTCCAAGCTTGTGAAGAAACTCAAACTTGCCCCTGACCTTGATTATCACCAGTTGTATGGCACAGCTGGACTGTCTATGACTTGCGCCATAGGGGCATACTCTGCTCTACCCATTTGGTTTGGCAAGCTTCTCCTAGCTGCGCCAGCAGTTGTCTTGGAAAACAAGAGTTACAATCTCTTAGTTGGCACCCAGTTCCTTAGGGAATATAATGGGATAATCAACTTGAAAGATGGTTACCTCTCTATTCTGGGATACAAAGTCCCTCTGATCTTTGAAGAGCCGGTTAAAGTTCCTGGGAAACGGCTCAAGACATGTGCCTTGGAGTATCCCACTGGGGTTTTCAACCTCAAATATCACACTCACTCCTCCAACACAAAATGTCTACCCATGGCTTGATCTGCATCTGAGGGGATCCCTCTCCTAGCCACGTCTTCTTTCTTCATCCCACCTGGCTCCCAGGCCATCCTGGACTCCCAGATATCATATAAACTACCTGAACAAAACTTCTTGGAGTTGTACTCTCCCCCCCTCATAAGGGCGCAACAAACCTTATCTCTGTCCTGGAATCCTAGATGTCTCTCATAAGGACCCTGTTCAATTGTTGGTAGCCAACCTGACTGCAATCCCCATGACTGTGTCTAGAGGGCAGGTTGTTGGATATGGCAAGTTGTTGAGCACTCCTGATGTTCTGTCTCTTCATCCCTTTGGCACGTTTCAGGATTTTAACCTACCTGAATATGAGCCTCAAGTCTTATCCTTGTTTACTGTGCAAGACTTCCCACAGCTGTCCCTGGTTCAACAGAAAGAGGTGCTGGATTTACTAGATCAATTTTCCGACATCTTTGTAAATGACAGTATCAACTATGGGTTAGCCAAAGGCGTTATCCATAAGATTGACACTGGCAATGCTCCTCCCTTCCGTGCTAAACCATATTGCTGCAACCGTGTAGAGGACGCCCAGGTATCTAAAGAGCTCAAGCAACTGTTAGACACTGGGCTGCTAGCTTCTTCCCAAAGTCCTTGGGCATCCCTGCTACTCATCCTAAAAAAGAAAGATGGGGGTCATTGTATTGTGATGGACTATTGCCAATTGAACTCTTTGACCAAGAAGGACTTGTACCCCTTGTCATATATTGATGATGCCCTCTGACGTCTTGGAGGCTCTAAATTCTTCTCTGCAATGAATCTGGCATCTGAATACTGGAAAGTTGACCTATTGCCCAAGGATTGTCAGAAAGCCGTGCTCATTACATCTGAAGGGCTTTTTGAGCCTACTTGCATGCCACAGGGACTCTGCAATGCCCCAGCCACCTTCCAAAGGGCCATGGACTCCATCCTCCGTGACTTGAAGTTGCTGTGTGTCCTAGTATACTTGGATGATATAACAGTTTTCAGTGCTACCTTTACCAACCACCTGGCTCATCTCAAAGAGATGTTCATAAAGATTTGAGAATCAGGCCTCAAACTAAAGCCTTCCAAGTGCGCCTTCTTCAAAGAGTGTCTTGAATTCTTAGGCCATGCAGTAACCCAGACCAGGATTTGTCCAATGACTAAGAAGGTTGAGGCCATTGGCAAAATGCTTCTGCACACCAACCTGCAAGAGGTCCAAGTCTTTCTTGGGATGATGGGATACTACAGATAGTTTATCCCTGACTTTGCCAATACATGTGATCCTCTAGTACAGCTATTATGTAATGTCTCTTTTGAATGGACCGCCAGTCAACAGCAAGTATTTGAGACCCTTAAGCAGAAACTCAAAGAGGCGCCAATCCTTGTGTATCCTGACTATGATAAGGAGTTCATCCTATACACTGACACTAGCAATCTTGCAATTGGGGCTATTCTGGCCCAACTAGACAACAAGGGTGTAGACCATCCCGTGGCTTACACTTTCTGCATGCTAAACAAGCATGAGAAGAACTATAGTGTCACAGAGAAGGAGTGCCTCGCTGTATTACATGCAATCAAGCAGTTTTGTCACTACATATATGGCACCCACTTCACTGTTGTCACTGACCACGCTTCTCTTAAGTGGTTACAACAGCTTAAGGAGCCTGAAGGACGCCTAGCTAGATGGGCTCTACGTCTGCAGGGATACAACTTCACGGTGCTCCACTGCACTGGGATTCAACAATAGAACACTGATGGGCTCTCCAGAATGCCCATTCTTGCTTTGCACCCTGCAGAGGCTGACCAGTTATACAAACTAATTGGGTACCCATCTTCATGGGAAAGTGAGACATAAGAAGTAAGACTGGCCTTGTCCAAGCTATCCAAAGATACCCTCATATCCAACAATCAGCTCTTCAAGAAGGTACAAGATCAGTATCTGCCTTATGTACAACCCAGTCTTTGCCTCTCAGTGGTGTTGCAAGCTCATAAAGAGACTGGGAATGGAGGCATTGCCAATAACTTTGAATGGCTTCAAAAGAATTACTTCTGGGAGAACCTTTGCCTGCTGATCCCAGACGTCATAGCTAGCTGTCACAATTACCAGTTGCAAAGGCCTCAAGCTGCTGCCCACAAGTTCAAATTAGTCCCCCTGCAACATGCCTTCCACACTGTCAGCATTGACGCGGTAGGTCCTCTCCCCCGCTCACGTTCTGGGTGTTGCTTTATTCTGATTGCAGTTGATCATTTCAGCAAGTGGGTAGAGGCTTGCCCAACAAAAGACATCACGGCTAAGACAACTGCTGCCTTCCTGCTACAAGATGTTTTCTACTTCCATGGCTGTCCTCAAGTGTTGCTCTCCAATAATGGGACTAACTTCAACGCAAAGCTGGTAACCTCTGTTGTTGAAGCTTTGGGATATCATCAGCCTTTCTCTGCCCCCTACAACCCTTCTACTAATGGGGCAGTTGAGCATGCTAATTTGACACTGGTCTCCATCATGAGGAAGCTCACCTACTCTGACGCTACCAACTGAGACCTATACTTACCTGCCGCTCTCTTTACATACTGCATTAGTAAACATTGTGTCACTGGATATTCCCCTTTTGCTATGTTATATGGGCAAGAGGCTACTACCTCTTTGATCTTGGGGGCCCCCTTGCTTATCTCTGACAAAGCCATGAATCCTGACAGCCACATCAAGGATCTAGTCAACCGCATAATTGATATACAGGCCACTGCTTACACTTCTGCATACAAGACTAAGATGCTTGAACTCTCTCAATAATGCTGGACGCTCCTCCCTTCCTGAGTTTGATGTGGGTTACCATGTACTTTACTACCAACACAGAGTAGGTAGTTGCACACATAAGTTGGACTCTCTATGGATTAGCCCTTTAGAAGTGACTTTTAAGCAAGGGTCCAAGTACACTGTAAAGCTCCACAGTGGTCGTCCTTTTGCTCAAGTGCATGCAAAGTTCCTTTGTAAATATTACCCCCCTAAGGCCAATCTAGGAGAGGGCAATGTTGTGAATACTGCTATTCACCATGTTTCAATTTTGTCTTTGGTGGGCCATTTTGAGGACAAATTTCTTGCTTTTGCTTTTGCCTCTCAAAACAAGTTAATGACTAAATCAGGAAGTTCAATTGTTTGGTTTCTTGATCCTTTGCAACTCACTTGCCCCACTAATGCTGGTAGCAAGTGATCCTACCGTCCTGGTAGTGTTTTGTGGTATTCCTAACCACTATATATTCCATTTCATATTCACCAATAAAAATTAAGTTCTATTCACATTTTGGTATTTGTGTCTTCTGTACTTCCGCGCCTCTCTCTAGCCACAACTAGTAGAGATTATTCTTCCAGGGCTGCAAGGTAAACACATTTGCCTTCCCTGTCATCTAACCAAGACTTAGTACAAATCCAATTCTAAGGTTAGGATTTTCCGTTGTGTGTCTGTGCTGCGCCTCAGAACACACAACATATGACAATCACACTTATCAACTTGAAGATGCCCAAGGAAACACCAAGAAGCTTCACCATGATTGCTTTCACCCCTGCCACGCCATCCCCACACAAAAGCTGTTTGTGCAGACCTTCCCAGACCTCCTTCAGACTCCGGTCTTGGTGTCTGACAACAAGCAGGGGGCAAGGGGGGTGTTGCAACCGAGTTTCCAGACTTACCTGCTAACATATCTTACAATACACAGGGGGTGCTTGATGAGTTGCCCCTTGACATATCTAACAACATGAATTAATCTGATGGCAATATCAAATGGCAGGTACTTCATCCTAATTAGGGGCGCTACCAATTTGACTTGCTGATCCCCGCACAAGTTATTCCCCAGCTTCAAACCTTACATGGAACTTCTCACTATGCCACCCCCTTGTGGCCTTGTGGCTTTCCCCATATAGTATATTATTCACAATATTCTACAATAAACAATACCTTATTCTTACTATTCTGTCCTTTCTATTGGACTGTTGTCTTCCCCAATTCCAAGTACTGAATCCTCATTGGTTCAGTTGCAACAGTATGATGGGTTACTACAGACAATTCATCCCTGACTTTGCCAACACTAATGAGCCTTTGGTCCAACTGTTAGGTAATGTCCCCCTCAAATGGACCACTAGCCAGCAACAAGCCTTTAAAATCCTCAAACAAAAGCTCAAAGAGGCCCCCATACTAGTGTATCCTTACTACAATAAGGATTTCATCCTATATACTGATGCTAGCGACCTGGCTATGGTGCTATCTTGGCTCAGCTGGATGACAAGGGTGTAGATCACCCTGTAGCTTATACCTCTTGTGTCCTCAACAAGCACAAGAAGAATTACACTGTCACAGAGAAAGAACGTCTCACTGTGTTGCATGCTGTCAAGCAGTTCCGCCATTATGTATATGGCACCCATTTCACAGTGGTCACCAACCATGCTTTTCTTAAGTGGTTACAACAGCTTAATGAACCAGAAGGACAACTGGCTAGATGGGCTCTTTTCCTGCAAGGCTATGGCTTTACTGTGCTACACTGTCCCAGGATTCAACATCAAAATTCTGATGGATTGTCCAGAATGCCCATCCTTGCTCTAAAACCTGCTGAGTCTGATCAACTATATGAACTAATTAGATATCCTTCCTCCCAGGAAAAAAAAATGGAAGAAGTTTGTATTATCATATACAAGCTATCTGAAGACATGCTCATTTGTAATAACCAGCTTTTCAAGAAAGTATGAGACTGCTACCTACCTTATGTAAAGCCTAGCCTTTGCCTTTTGTTGGTGCTTCAATCTCATAAGGAGACGGGACATGGAGGCGTTGCCAAGACCTATGAATGGCTCCAGAAAAACTATTTTTGGGAGAGCCTTTGCCTGCTGATTCCAGATGTCATTGCTAGTTGCCACAATTGCCAGCTCCAGCAACCTTGAGCTGCCTTGCACAAGTTCAAGCTAGTCCCCCCTCAACACGCATTTCATACTGTCAGTATTGACACTTTAGGGCCCCCTCCCCCGCTCTCTCTCTGGCTGTTGCTTTATCCTAATTGCTGTTGATCATTTTAGCAAGTGGGTAGAAGCTTGTCCTACTAAAGGCATCACTTCCAAGATAACCACCGCCTTTCTGCTACAAGATGTATTCTTTTGCCATGGCTGTCCTCAAGTGTTGTTATCTGAAAATTGGACTAACTTCAACGCCAAATTGGTAACCTATGTTGTTGAAGCCTTGGGGTCTCACTGGTCTTTCTCCACCCCCTATAATCCCTCTACCAATGGGGCGGTTGAGCGTGCAAATTTGACTCTGGTTTCTATCATGAGGAAACTCACTTAATCTGATGCTGAAAACTGGGATCTATAATTACCCACTGCTCTATTTGCCTATTGCCTTAGTAAACATTGTGTCACAGGTATTCTCCTTTTGCTATACTGTATGGTTGTGAAGCCACTACCCCGTTGCTCTTGGGGGCCCCCTCCTCTCCTCTGATAAAGCTGTGAACCCAGATGACCATATCAAAAATTTAGTCAACCACATCATCAATATACAAGCTACTGCATAAATCTCTGTGTACAAGACCAAGATGCTTGAGCTCTCTCCTGATAATGCTGGATGCTCTTCCTTGCCTGAGTTCAATATTGGGGACCACGTTCTCTACTATCAGCATAGAGTAGAAGGACATGCTCACAAGTTAGATATGTTGTGGGTTGGACCTTTAGAAGTGACCTTCAAGCAAGGTTCAGAGTACACTGTGAAACTCCTCTATAGTGGTCAACTGTTTGCCCAAGTACATGCCAAGTTCCTCTGCAAATACTACTGCCCTAAGGTCAATCTAGAGGGGAGCAATGTTGTGCATGCCGCCATTCACCATATTTCAATTTTGCCTTTGATGGGTTATTTCAAGGACAAATCTCTCTCTTTTGCTTTTGCCCTTTGAAATGAGTCTGGCTCCACTTTGGGAAATTCAATTGTTCAGTTTCCTTATTCTGCACAAATCACTTGCCCCACTCATGCTAGTGGCAAGTGATCCTACCGTCCATGTACTGTTTTGTGGTAAAGCTACACAGTATATATTCCATTTCACTTTTAACAATAAAAATTAAGTTCTATTCAGATTTTTGTCTTTATGTCTCCACATACTTTGGCGCCTCTATAGCCATGTCTAGCAGATATTATTCAATCAGAGCCACAAGGTAATCACATAGCCTTCCCTGCCATTCTAACTGAGACTTAATACAAATCCAATCCTAAGGTTAGGGTTCCCTGCTGTGTATCTGTGTTGCGCCTCAGTTCACAACACTAATGTTGAAGAACACAAAATCTGCCAGATGAATGTCAGTGTGGCCTTTAGGGTAGACAGAGACCTGGTGCCCCTTGTCCCTGGATGGCCTCAAGGGCAATGGAACCACCCTCTATCTAGTGTCTCAAGGTAACCTGGTACTGAGAATTTGAGCCATCCCAGGAGTCAACTAATCCACCAAGGATGTGGCCGTAATTGTAGCCATTGGTGAGATCTGAGTTTTTCCAATAGTAGACAAAACCCTTGGCTAAAATAGCCAGAAACGCACCAATGAAAGTTCCCTTCTTGACCTTCTTCCTCCCTTTTTAGGTGACGGCTCTTCCTTGGGCGCCAAAATTGTCAAAAGCTATCAATAGCTTATAATAGAAGACAAATATGATGTCATCTGTTAGACTAGTCAGGCATCGGACCAGGGTGGATTCAATGGTAGGGTCATACAGGGAATCCTCAGTGCCATCCCATTGGTTGCCGGCAAAATTGGTAAGAATCTGTATTGAAGCCACCGTTTCATGCATCCAGAGCTGCACCATGCACTCAGACACCCAAATGCCATGGTGCGCAAGTTGCTTCCGGACCTGGGTCAAGGGAAGCTTGGGGTCCTGCTGCAGGAGGTCAAGCATGATTGGGTAGGCCTCTGTGATTTGGGACTTGGGGCCTTCTTTATGAGAATTGGGGAGCAGGTTAAGAGGAAATAAAACCAAGCTCTCAACCACAATAAAATTGTGGTTTCAGCAACAACCAAAAGGTTGTTGCCAACAATTCCTGGGTAGGTCAAAGGGGGGAAGGAGTCAACTGAACACTGCAAAGCAACAGATAAAACCAAATGATCAAAATTACTAATAAATTTTGAACTTTATTAGATTAGAGAATGATGAAGCAAGGTCTTTTACAACTCTTGCATTCATTTAAGGGATGGAATAAGATTGGGGTGGTAGATCAAATGTCATAAACCAATTGACCAATGATATGAGCGGATACAAATGAATTTCTTGAGGCAGGAAGATCTTGACAAATTTTGAACAGACATAGTCAAAAAGGAAAACTGAACCAACTAACATCAGGAATATGCTTTGGACGTAATTACCACTGCTCCTGGATGCTCTTGCACATGATATTTAACCAGATGTGTCTCTTGGGTGGGTTAGGTGAAGGCATCTTCTGAATAATTCCAAAATATTAAATTGATGGCTTTTCTTGGGCTTTTTTGGTAACCTTTTAGATAAATATTCAAACATAATTTGGTAGAAATTCCCAAGCATTTGGCAGGAATTGAAGTGGAGGCCTAAGGGGGAGGCTTAAATTTACATTCTTGGGCTTCTTGGTCATCCCAATCATATTCCCCTTGTTCATTAAGTTATTGAATTCCTGCATGACAGTAGCCCAGGTGAATTGCAATTGGCTAGCAATCTGTTCCCAGGACAGACCCTGCAAGTTCAGTGCCACAATTTCCTGAAGAATCTGAGCAGTAATTATTCTGTGTTTGAGGCGCTGGGCTGCAGGAGCTGAAGCCTGATTGGCTGTAGGGGGCAGGTTAGCTTGTGGCAGGAAGTTGTTCTGGATTGAGGTTTCTATCCTGATTGGCTGGTTGATGGGCAGCTTGTGCGGGGGCGGGTACAGGAGCAGGGGCAGAGCTAGACACTGTGTGACTACTGAACAAGTCAAAGCCATAGGGGTCGGTGGTCAGGTACAGGTCAGCTTCCTTGTTACCTGCCTCAAAGGCTTGGGTGTAAATGGGTGCCTTCATGCCCTGAGCCTTGCCTTCATTGAAGCTGGCTTGGCTGGTGTTGGCTTGGCTGCTAGTGCCATCAAAGATATTGCTAGTAAAAACCATTGTAAAAAAACCTAGGATAAAATCACTAAAAATAGAAGTTTAAAATATATGATTTATTTTTATTGTAATAACCATTCCATACTTGGAAAATTATCAAGACCATTATACACAAATCAGGAGCCATAAAAAAAAATAAAACTGCCTCTGTTCCTAAATTGGATAGCTATTGATTTGCTGCTAAACTGTTATTTTTCTATTTTAGGCTGCTCATACTACACATCTTGTGTGACTTCATTTTGTTTTGTGCTTGTGGAATCTTGCTTCTATAGTGCTCAAATTTTGTTTCATTTTAGTCCTTCTGTCAGTGCCTCATATGAATCCTGATTGGATTATAATATACTCCAGAACAGCATCCATTCATCTCACTTGTTGTGTCAGTTCATTCTGTTTGTGGTTTAAACAACACTGCTTGAAATTTGATATAATTTTGTAAAATGGGCTAGTGAAATTTTGTTTTTAACAGTTCATTCATTAACCAAAAATATTTGAATTATTTGAATCCTGAATCTCGCGCAACTTTGATCCTGTTTAAATCTGAAATCATTTTGTTTAAATCTGAGGTATTTTCAGTTGCTGCCATAGCTTTTAAAACTACTGTATTAAGTTTCTATAATTTTTATCATTGAAATCAGATTACTAATCAACTAAAACTCTTAAAATCATATGCTTGTATCTTGTAGGAAAAAGTTTTAGTTTTGCTTATACTGAAGTATTATTATAGCTTTACATATGCTGGAAATGATAATAAACTTTATTATTAAACTATAATTAAAAAAAAGTTTTTTTGTTTAGTTTCATATTTTATATTTAATTAAATATGGCTACATATAAATTCTAGTCTAATTTTGCTTTTGAAACAAAAATAAACTTTCTTTAAAAATAGCAGTTTTAAGCATATTTTTATTATCTAACATACAGTTTTTATTGCAGAAATAAATTTCTTGGGGTCTCTTTAGTCTATAAAAGGGTTTATAATATATGTTTTTTCATAATAAGAACTTTATTTTTTGGGCTTCAAATTTAACCTCTGGAAAATTAATTTTTGATCTTTGATATTTTCAATTTTTACACCCTACATAGTGTTTTGATTTTTGCACTTTTTGGGGGTTCCATTTTTGATTTCTGCACCTTCAAACTTAGGAACTTTGACTAAGGAACTTGCCCTTGAAAACATACTTTCCATCATCTCCATGAATGCATGAAAGCCAGTATCAAATAACCCTTTTTTCAAAAAAAACCTGCCCTTGCCAAACTCTAATAGCCAGGATTTTTCAAGGCTTATATGTCACACAACCTGGAAATTGAATATATGGAAAAAAATTGTACCTCAAAATTATTGGAAAACAGAATATCAGTAAAGTGATTGCTTAATAGGGTAATTGGGAAAGCTATTGGTTCTGGTATCTTCCATTTGGCGTGGCACCATAGCAGTTAGAAGCCAAACATACCACAGCATGAGCCCAATCCAAGAACAGACTTCTACACATGCAAATGTGCACTTTTCCAAACATCAAGATTATTCCTGTAAAAAAATTCCCACCAGGGAAATAGTAGCTCAAGTATTGGCAAACTGCACAGCTAAATATAAAGAGGAGGAAGGGAAATCTTTCTTCATTTTGATGTTACCTTAATAAATTCTTATTTGCAGCAAGAGCACTTGTGGTTTGTAGAAATCTATTATATTTTTACAAACATATACATCTTATTTGCATCACTTAAAAGATACAGCCAGTTATATTCCCTGCAGTAACAGCAGTCACCAGATCCTTTCTCCCTCTTGTTGGCTCCTCCTGAATACCTCCCAGACCAGGAGTATTACCACCCTCATCACTTGAGTCTCCCTCCCTGGTTAGCTACCCAAGTGCCATGCAGGAACCTTCAACCATTTCCCTCACTCAGATAGTTCCCTCCAATCAAAGATTTAGCAATCTTTGGTTTGGCTTCATTACAATGCTGGGGTTAGCCAATCAGGTTGTACCCCATACTGAAAATTGATGTCCCTGGGCAACTTCTGCCAACTACCTGGTGAGGATCACCCCAATAGTATACATGGCCTGCCAGGCCCGGCCTGTTACTCCTGCTGGAGAGCAGCCAACATCTGATGAGGGCTGTGACAGGTTTGATCCCCATGGTAGATGGGTAATTAATAAGAGTGCCATTGACTTAATGATTAGTCAGGGAATCACTCAGGGAATTACTTTCCTGAGAGGGAGTAATTGTAGATGTTGCAACAGTATTTTTAAGATAATGCAAGTTTTTAAAAATTGAAAATGAGCAAAATTAGCATGAAAAGATGCATCACAAAATTTTATACAAGGCTTTTAAAAAATATTCAAAAATAAATAAAAGAAAAACAAATATAATTTTTTTAAAAATAAACACTATTATAGCTTTTTAATCTATATAAAAGTTATGCCCATAAAATGCTTATGAAACAGAGCCTCTTTTCCAAACTTACCTAGATAATAGAATTAAAATTAGAAAATCTTTTAATCATAAAACATGGCTAAAACAAGAGAAATGCCTGAAGATATTTGCAGTCAAGTTATTCTAGCAAAAGATATGGGGTTATCTTATAGAAAAATAAGCAAGAAACTTAATATTGGTGCTGAAGCTGCCCAAGGAATTTACCTACGGTACCAAAAAACAAAATTCAGTAAATAGTCCTAGATCAGGTTGCCCTAAAAACCAGTGAGAGAAATGATTGACTGATAATTAGAAAGGTTTTGCAAAATTGTTTTTTATCAGCCAAACAAATTAAGAAAATGTATAAAAACTCCTTAGAAGTTGAAGTTTCTGGGACTACTGTCTGTAGAGGATTACATGATCAAGGGTTATATGGGCATGTTTCAAGAAGAAAACCCTTTATTACTCCAGAAAATATGGTTAAAATATTTGCCTTTGCTTGTCAATATGTTAATCATCCTATTTCTTTCTTGGAAAAGGTTATTTGGTCTGATGAGACCAAATTACTTCTCAGTGGATCTCAGAGATCCAAAACTTGCTTTTGAAAAATGGGGGAATCTCCCAGGCCCTGTTGTTTAAAAGGTACTGTTAAATATAAGCATATGTGTGTCATGTTTTGGGGCTATTTTACAGCCAATACAAGAGGAGAGATTCAGCCACTCACTGGGAAGATGTATGTTGTTGTCTACAAAAGGATCCTTGATTGGAATCTCTGTTGTTTTATGAGGGATCTGCAAGATCCAGCCAATTATATCTTTATGCAAGATAACACCACTATCCACAAGGCCAAGATTATTAAGAAATATTTGAATTCTAAACAGAATGTGTGCTTCGATTGGCCTCCACAAAGCCCAGACTTAAATCCTATTGAAAATCTTTGGGATGTGATTAAGTTTAATTTGCCAGAAGTCTCCAAACATTTCATACTGGATCTAAAATTTGGGATGGCAAAAGCATAGAAGGCAATCCTTATGGAAACTCTCAAAAATCTTGTTCACTCAGTGCCTAGAAAACTTGCTGCAGTTATCAAAGGCAAAGGGTTACCAACAAAGTACTAAGTGCTTGGGATATTCAATATTGTAAGTTGTCTAAATATGATAATAAATATGTATATTTTTTATTTTGCTTTATTTTTGTTTCACTTTTATTTGTTTCTGCATATTTTTTAAAAGCCTTGTGTAAAATTTTGTGGTGTATTTTTTCATACTAATTTTGCTCATTTTCAATTTTAAAATTTTGCATTATCTTAAAAAATGCTGTTGACCCATTACTTAAGGAGGGTACTGTATATTGGTTGAAAAATAGAATGAAACTTAGGTACAACTTATATTTACATAAGGCAAATTAAAAAAGGAACCATGCTACTTTGTTAAAGCAGTTGATAAAAAATTAAAATTAATTGTCTACCCCAGGAAGAGCTGGTCAAAGAATGAAGATTTAATTTTACAACATTTGCTTGTAAGTTGAACATAAAATTTATAAGTCAACTGGGTAATAGTTGATCTTATATTTAGCCATACATGCACAAAACTTTACTTCACAGCTTATCAAAGCTCAATAAAAGCATACAACTTTGAGTTTTTAAAACTTTAGTTGGCAGATTTTTTCTGGAAGTTATCCATGTTTGTAGTAAAAACAGGGGATCCAATCAAGGCAATGGCTTGTAATTTAGTCAACTCATCATCTGTTTGATTGTCTTCGACAAAAATCTAAGGCTGAGATTGAGAAAAGTGAATCCTGATAAAAAGCATAGCAAAAAATTCTTCTACAAATGCATTGCATGCTCTCAAAAAAGTTCATGTCAAAAAAGGATCAAACTGTCAAACATAATAGAATGATCTGTTTACATGAAATAAATACAAGTAAATAAAATTACCGTCAATTTGGTGACATGCTGAAATCTAACAAAGCGCAACTCGGTAAAGGCATTTTCAGCATAATCTGCTTCAGTTAACGAAAACTCTTGGGTAGGAACCAAAGAGAATGCATCATCGAAGCCAACATTAGAACTGTTGACAAAGAGTTTGATGTTGCGTGGTGCATGGTCTATTAGGGATGAAGTTATGTTTGGTGGCCATTATTAACTTACCTAGTGGGGCAATGAATTTTAAGGAGTGTAATTTAACGGCTTGTGTAAAACCAACTGAAATGATGAGTTGTTCATCAGTATCACTTTCAACAACCTGCTTGTTCCCTTTCTTGAAAATAACCTTGATATCATGGTCAGGATTAAGATTAAGAGATTCTAAATCCCTTGGATTCACTAGCTCTGCTAGGTCCGACTAAATGCAACTTTATTAATATTCTTATTGATGTTTATATTTACTTACATGACCGGAAATGCCTAGCTTTGAAGCAAGATCGTCATTTGGTCCTTGGTGAGTTTTAATCTTTACTTCGACAAGAGCCATATCAGCTCCTTGAACCTCATCGATATTTTTTCCTTGCTTATAAAACTAAATGAATTGAGAATGCCATTTACCCAAGACTAAACCTTAAAAGTGGGCCTATAAAGTTAATGGGAAGAAAAATGTGGTTCCTTACATCGAAGTGACGTTTTCCTGCTTTGCAATTTCCTTAAATTTAAATATTTATACTCTTTTAATATGTTACCTGGCTATCGTCTACATCAACCTCAGAAATTAGAGTAAATAGTATGACCACTTACTTTAAAGAAACGGCATTGTGGGTAGTTTGAGGAAAGCTCTAAAAACAAAGGTGCGGAAACTCTGCAGGGCCCACACCCTATATAGAAAGAATGAATAATATTTCATTATGAATTCTTTACATTTGGCAGTGAAGTCTACTATGATCTATTTGTAAGTGGCTCTGTTAGTTAAAACAAGTACTTCATGTAAAAATTATTTATTACAAGTTGGGAAGGAGGACTAGTTGTAAGGATATCGTTAAACTCAGAAAGGCTTTTTAGCTCTTTGACTTGCATTTTATACTATAAGTTTAACGGTAAATATAATATAAACTTTGGGAAAAAGCAAGCAAGGTAAGCCTCGATTTATAATCATTAATGGGCCACGTCAATATGCGTGAGCTAGGTTCCATTCTATTTGCCTCCTGGCTCAAGGCCGACAAGCGACAAGTCTAGGGATACTTCGGCTCAGCCGCGGCTAGTCTCCGGCTCTTGGCCGTTAAAGCCAGGACGGAATAACTTTATTTTTAAACATTCTAAAATAAATCTTTAGACAGCGCCCTAGAGCCAAAGACTGGTTGTGGCTGCCCAGGGCTTGCCCGAAGCAGCCCTAGACAAGTCTGACGATCACGTAATCAAAAGTCAACTCATGTCTTTTTTAACCTTTTTTTTAAAAGTCGACCCATGGCTTGTAAGTACGGCTCAGGTTTCCCATTCGAAATCATTTAAATTCCAAATCAAAGTCAAGGATTTTAAATTAAGGTGGATAGGAATCAAATAGCCCTATTGCAAGTTGTAAGTAGGGTATTTGGGATCAATCACTGTGTTGTGAATTTGATCTAAAAAAGCCATAAAATCCTAAAGCAGTATTCAAGTGCCACTGTACTTTTTAGAGCTGTCGAGATAGACAAACCAAAGTCAAATTAGAGTGAAGTTAGGTTGCACATAGAGTAAAAGTAACTAGCACAAGTTTTTTTCAGAAACATCAGTGGCCAAAGAGTCATTAATATTTTTAACATGACACAGCAAACTCATCAAACACCAGTAAAGATATAGTCATACTCAAATTAAATGATACTTAGCTGAATGTTGCAACTGAACCAGTGAGGATTCAGTATTTGAGTTGGGGAAGACAACAGTCCAATAGAAAGGACAGGAATAATAAGAGTAAGGTATTGTTTATTGCTGAATAATGTAATTAATATATGATATGTGAAGGCCACTGGGCCACAAGATGGTGGCATAGTTGCACACTCCATGTAAAGATTGAAGCCAAGTAATAACTTGTGCTGGATCAGTAGGTCAAATTGGCAGCGCTTCTAATTAGGAAGAAGTGCCCACAACTCGACATTGCTATCAGAATGGCCCATGTTGTTAGATACGTCAAGGGGCAACTCATGGAGCACCCCCTGTGTATTGTAAGATACATTGGCAGGCAAGTCTGGAAACTTGGTTGCAATACCCCCCTTGCCCCCTGCTTGTTGTCAGACACTAGGATCAGGGTCTGCAGAAAATCTGGGAAGGTCCGCACAAACAACCTTTGTGTGAGGATGGCGCAGCAGGGGTGCAAGCAATTGTGGTGGAGCTTCTTGGTGTTCCATTGGGCATCTTCAAGCTGCTAGGTGTGATTGTCAGACCGCAGTTATCTTGAAGGGCCCCAAGTGGTTGGGTTTTAACTTAGCCAAATTGGGATTGAGGGTGTAGACAGGGTTGCCTACAGCGTACCTGGCTTCAAGATGTTTGGTCCCTCCTTCAATTTGTTTGTGTTCAATTTCTTGGGCTTTGGCACGCCATTGGTTTAGGGATGAAGTTGTCAACAGAGGGCTTCCTGGGAACTGTAGACCGTACCTTCTCCTGTTCAACTCCTGTCAGACTGTCAGGCGTTCCAAAGGCCAAAGCGCTGGGGCTGAACCTGGTGCCTCTGTTGATTCTTGCTTGTAAAATAAGTAGAGCGGTGGGTAAGTGTTCAGTCCACATGGTATTGGGGTGCTCCTGGGAGAGCTTGGCAATCAGTTGGACCAGGGAGCCATTTAGTTGCTCTACACACCCATTGGCTTGCGGATAATAGGGAGTGGTAACTATTTGTTGGAGGGCATTCTTGGCGTAGTACACCTTCATGACCTGCCCCACAAGTTTGGGACCACCATCTGTGATGATACATTTGGGCCACCCAAAGCGGGCCACAATTTCCTTGCCAATGAAGCAGGTGATAGTTGTGGTGGTATGGTTAGTTGTTGCCCAAGACACTGGCCAACAAGTGAAATAGTCAATGGCAGTTATGATGTATTTCTTCCCCAGTCTTTCTTCAGGGAGGGGCCCAACAACATCAAGGGCCCACTGTTTGAAGGGTTCCATGACTTTGATAGGTAGAACAGACTTGGGGGTGCAGGTTTAGACGTGTTCTTTTCATACAACACACATGTTTCAAGGAGATACAAGATATCTTGATGCATACGCGGCCACCAAACCTTTTGTTTCATAATCTCAAAGAGGTTGCGTCCTCTGAAGTGACCCCAGGTGTGGCAGTAATGCAATATTGTGTTGCCTCATTGTATGGTGGGAGTGTAAGGCGTCTTCTCACCTGTCTCCACCTGGCAGCAGACGTTGCCAGCATCAGTGGTGAACTGGCTTTCATTGTGCTTCAGCTTGGAGATGGTTACTGAGTTAAGGCCTTTGTAACGAGTTGCTTCAGGGCAAAGGTACAGCATTAGCTAGTCTGGATCCAAGCCATTGTCCCCAGTGATGGACGCTACGTAGAGCTGAGAGAGGGAGTCAGCTGTGACAAGTTCCTTCCCAGGCTTGTACTCAATGTGCAGCTGGTAAGGGGATAGAAGCTCAACCCAGCCTGCTTGGCAGCGTGTCAAGTG
The DNA here is from genome assembly GCA_014839935.2 of Entomophthora muscae. Taxonomy (NCBI): domain Eukaryota; kingdom Fungi; phylum Entomophthoromycota; class Entomophthoromycetes; order Entomophthorales; family Entomophthoraceae; genus Entomophthora; species Entomophthora muscae. The sequence continues at coordinate 47,102 of QTSX02004369.1, forward strand.
GGATTGTGTATTGAAGTACTGAAGTGACTTGTGATCTGTCAGGACACAGGATGGAAAGGTAGCCCCTTCCAGGTAACAGCGCCATTTCTCAATGTAGTGTTCAATTGCCGCCAATTCTTTATCATGTATAGGGTAATATTGTTCTGAGCTAGTAAGCTTCTTGGACTCATACACCACGGGGAGGAAGACGCCTTTGTCAGTTTCTACCTGTAGTGTGCCCCCTATGGCCCTGTCAGAGGTGTCAGTCTCAAGTTTGTACTGGCGGTTTTGATTAGGAAACTGTAATACAGGTGCAGTTGTAAGTCTCTGCTTCAACGTCTCAAAGGCTTGAAATCTCTGAAAGGAGTCCAGTGGAAGCGCTGTTTGGTGTTCAGGAGCTCAGTGAGAGGTGCAATTAGTTCTCTGCAATTGGGAATGAACTTGCGCACATAGGCAACCATGCCTAAGAAGGTAGATACCTGGCCCACACCGGTGGGGGGCGGCATGCTGGTGATTGCCTTGATTTTGGCAGGGTTGGGCTTTATCCCTTGGGAAGAGATGGTATGCCCAAGGAACAGCAGCTCCAACTTGAGGAACTTGCATTTGGAGGGTTTAGCTTTTAGCTGATTTTTCCAAAGGGTGTTGAGGACAGAATGGAGGTGTTGGAGGTGTGTGTTTTGATCTTGACTGAAGACAATAATGTTGTCAAGGTACACAACCACACATTTTCCAATCAATTCCTCAAATGCTTTGTTCATCAACATGGCAAAGTTGGAAGGAGCGTTGGTCATTATGAAGTTCATGACCTGACACTCAAACAACATGTAGCCTGTGCAGAAAGTGGTTTTTGCTTCATCCCCTGGTGCAATGTGACCCTGGTTGTACCCCGCGGTGAGATTGATCTTGCTAAAGACCTTTGCACCCACAAGTGTGTCAAAAAGATTGTCAATCAACAGCAGGGGGTACTTATTCTTAACTGTCACCTCATTTAAGGCGCAGTAATCTGTGACTAGGCAAAGTGACCCGTCCTTCTTGGCTACAAAGAAGACAGCAGCTCTTTATGGAGAGAGCAAGGGGCAAATGAAGCCCTTGTCAAGTGCGTCCACAAGGTGCTGGTAGAGGGTCTCATCTTCCTTTGGTGTAAGACAATATAAGGGACATGCTTTGGGTAATGACCATTGAAGTTGTACAGCATACTGAATCTCTCAGGGAGGAGGTAGTTGGTCCAGTGTTTCACTGAAGACATCCTTATACTCCTCAAGGAGTGTGGCAAGCGCTGGTGGAGGTGAAGTGATCAAGGGAGGGACCACAGGTGGTTCAGTGCAGATAACTTTGACTGAGCATTGGTCAAAGTCTAGTTTCCCCCCTTGAAGTTGTACAAGCCAGTTTTAGTTATTCTGAAAAACACAGTATTGTGAAGCAGTTTGCTCATTTCAACAGGATAGATCTGAAAGCCCACCCCATTTCTATTGATGGTGATAACAGATGTATCCCAGTTGATGTAGGGACAGTTGTGACAAAGCCAGTCAAGGCCAGCAATTACATTGTGGCTGAGACCTGCCATGATTGGCCCAGAGGGCTTAACCTGGATGTTCCCCATTCTCACAGAGAAGGGTACTGTTTCATGGCTAATTGTCACTCTACAGGAGTCAGCTACTTGTACTGCCTTGAATCTGCTTGACACGGGGTCTAACTTTTGAGAATCAACAAACACCTGGTCAACCATGGTGTAGTTGGCCCCGGTATCCACCAACAATTTTTGGGTGTTTCCACAAAAACAGAAGGGATAAGACAAGCGGGTTACTTTATTGAGAGAGTGGCTTGCTTAAAGTACGGGGTTGTCACTATGAACCTGGAAGACGTCAAGGGTTTCAACTTTGTGTACATTGTAGTTGCAGGGGTTCTTGACAAGGAGGGATTGAGAGTGAGGGTCAAGTGGAGTTGCAGAACCTCTTGTTGCTATATCCCCCATACTTTTCCCTGGTCTTTAATTTGTGCTAGTTGAAGTTCCCCCTTGCGGGGGCATTTAATCCCATTTTCTTGCTGGCGGGGCTGACAGCAGCCTACTTTATTGTGGGTGCTGCCAGGTGTTGCACAAGGTTGGGGTGGTGCATCATTGGATATGCGGAAACCCATTGAAGCCTGATTATTGGCCTCCAAAGTGGCCTTATAGCAGTCAACAATGGAGGAGCAGCAACCTATGGGAATCCACTTGCAGAGACAGGGTTTAAGCCCATTAACTATTAAGGTAAGAAGCATGGCGTTTTCATCAGTCACGGCTTCTGGGGCAGTGGCAAGAGCTTGCTGCCAGACAGCAAGATATTCAGGAACAGACCCAGTCTGTTTAATGGCCAGGGGGGGAGTTCTCACCACAATAGGAGAGAAGGTTTTGTTGTAGCAGGATCTCACAGCGTCCCTGAATGCTTCCCAGATGACCTCAATCTCCTGGCTGGCCCAGTTGGTAAACCACACAGCGGCGGGCCCTGTGAGGCGCCCAGACGCTGTGGCAACCCATATGGGCTCAGGTACTTGACAGATACAGAGGCAGGTTTTGGTGGAGTGGAGCCAACTGTCAATGTCAGCCCCTTTGACCCCACCTGCAAAGGACTCCAGCTGAAGGTTGAGCATGCACTGTGAAAGGTCTGACTGAGGCAGGATGACACTGGAGTCATGCTATCCAAGAAGGAGACAATTATAAACGCTCATAAGAACTAGCTGATCTTGATAGATAATGTACCTGTGACGGTCCACATGTTTGGTGGTTTGCAGGTGGGGCTAATATTGGCCAAGCAAAAGTTTGGTTGTTTGTTGCAGGTAGAGGCCTAGTAGGTAACATAGGACTACTAGGGGTAAGTAAGGTGAGCCTAGTAGGTAACATAGGACTACTAGGGTAAGTAAGGCCTGGCTGGTAGGTAACAAAGGACTACCAGAGGCAGATGTTGCCTCCACCCAGCAGAAGATATTGGCTGCTTTGGGCTATAGTTCTTCACCTAGCAGGGAACTGTGGCTGTGGAAGGGTGAAGACTGAAATAGCAAGCAGGGAACTTTGTCTGTCTGGGGGGAGTAGGTTTTGGACCCCTGGCAGGTAACGTGGGCTGCCAGGGAGGGGAAGAGCTTTGAGGGCTCTACATACCCTAATACGCTTACAGGAGGTCTGTGAGCAAGCATCTTACCTAAAGGACTGGTAGGGTGTCCTTGTTTATGCCCCTATGGGAGCTTTGGGGGAGAACCCAAAGTGAGCATTGGAGGGCATAGATTTGCTCAGAGGTGTCACCAAGGCGGTTTGCTTGGGGAAGCAAGCTGCAGAACTTGGTGTGATCAGGCCTCTGGGAAGTAGAGCTGATTACTCTGTGACTGAAAGCCCAGATTTAATCACCTGGGTGAGTATTGACAACGCATAGACATTAATCTATGGTTGAATGACCTAAGTGGATTGCCACTTGCGAGGGCCCAGTCAAGCGCCAGTTCAATGTAGACTCATGCCTGGGTCTACAAGATCTGTAATGGGGACTGAGATAAAGAACCAAAGTGGTTCACAGAATTAACAGATAAAACTAGCAGGAGGGACTGTTTGGTCACAGTGAAGGCTAGTTGTTAGACTGTTAATTCACATTTAATGGAATGAAACAGTATGGTTCAGTGTGTATAAGGAACAAAGGAGGTTCATAGTAAGGATTTGGTGAGGAACTGGTTAAGGATAAGCTGAGGGCTCAGAGATTATGATGTAGGACTAGCTGATCATTATGCAGGTTGGCCAAAGGACAAACATTATGTTGCAGGAGTAGCCAGAGGACTGGTGAAGTTAATAGACTGATTGCTGGTTAAGCTGAAGAGCTGGAATATGAGTTGGCTGAAAGATCTGAAGATGATGGTAAAGAACTGGTGGTCCGGAGAAATGAGTCAAGATTTTGCCAAATTGATTTGCCAAAGTGGGAAGAGTGTGGAATATTTTGCCTTGGTTTAGTATTAAAATCAAGAAGGAATGTGGATAGAAGTGTGGTTAAGATATTTATTTATTAATTTCCTAGGATAGACAAAGGTATGTTGCTATGAGAGCAGGATACAAAGTTGTTTTGGTGGGACGTTTTCCTTGGATTTTAATATATTTGTAAATATATGAGGAAAACGTTGAAGAGGTCCAGAAAGAACAATTTAAATAGTATTATACTATTTAAATTGATTCAGGTTGAATGCAGTGAAGAATAGTGCCAGAATAATGGACCGGTTAACACTTTGGTGCGTGAAGAGTTGTTGATTTGAGCGGTTTGAGCTGTGGAGATTATTTTCATAGTTGGATCCCGGCGGAACATCAGAAATGGTCTATTTCTGCGCTCTACATTCATTGGTTGGGTTCTGGCAGGTTTCCTGATGAAAATGATTGGTTGGAAGCTAAAAGCTTAAAGTATATTTGAGGAAATAGTGAATTAATATTTTAAGCTTTTGAGAAAGTAAGTATGTAAGCTTAAGTTATTATAGAAAAAAGTGAGCGGCAATGGTTTAAGCTTATAAAGAAAGCCATTTTAAAGGAGGAACCGTTGGGAAAAGGACACTATAAGAAGGTGGCTGGCTGGAAAGTTACAGGGTCTTTTAAAGGTCTTTTGGAAGGCTTTTGGAGGTTTTTCCCAGGTCTTCTGAGTTTCTGCCAAGAGGTTTTGGGAGCCTTTTGATCACCAGCAGGAGCTTGGTTGGACTGATACAACCCAAGATAATGGAGCAGGAGCCCAAGAATAAGAATCTGGATCCTAAGCACGGTGCCGGAGTCCAAGTTTAAGATGCTGAAGTCCAAGTTTAAGGAGCAGGAGTCCAAGTCTAAGGAGCAGACGTCCAAGACTAGGTGCAGAAGTCCAAGACCAAGTACAAGGAGTCCAAGATATTGTTGGAAGACTCCAAGTATTGGAAAATCCATATTGTTTCCTTGACCCCATGGGCCATATACCAGAAGGTTTCTAAGGGGATTTTCCTTCTGAGAGTGAATAAAAGCCCATTTTGACCCCTATACATATTTATGAGATACATTTCCCCTTACTAGAGAATGACAACCCCTTATAGCCGGTCCCTGGCTACAATCCAGGACACACTTGGGGACTGGTGGATAGGAACACCACAGTACCCATTAGGGATGTCCCCCTTGGGGATTGGCAGGAAAGTCTCTTGAGGGGGGAGTAGCCATACAGCCTGTACTCCATCCTTTCTTGGGGGAATTTTTTCTTTTAGGTAGGTTGGGAACCTACCTCTGCTACCACTGTTGCAACTGAACCAATGAGGATTCAGTATTTGAGTTGGGGAAGATAACAGTCCAATAGAAAGGACAGTAATAATAAGAATAAGGTATTGTTTATTGCTGAATAATGCAATTAATATACAATATGTGAAGGCCACCAGGTCACAAGGGGGTGGCATGATGGCACACTCCATGTTAAGATTGAATCCAAGGAATAACTTGTGCTGGATCAGTAGTTCACATTGGCAGCGCTCCTAATTAGGAAGAAGTGCCCACAACTCAACATTGCTATAAGAATGGCCCATGTTGTTAGATATGTCAAAGGGTGACTCATGGAGCGCCCCCTGTGTATTGTAAGATACATTAGCAGGAAAGTCTGGAAACTTGGTTGCAACATGAACAAATCAAACTTGTACATGGATATTCCAGATTCCAAACAGCACTTGGATGTATATTAACTGTAAAGAAAAGGCATACTAAGAACATAGAATCAGTAAATATAAAACACACAATTGTTGTACACAAGGCAAACAAAACCAAAAAAAGTAAATAATCACTTCATTTTGATCAAAAGTGACCCCAAAATGATCACCAAATATCCACAGCTAATCAAGTGGCTTTTTTTAAAGATTTATTACAATCTCAAAATTTATTTTAAGTGATAGTAAGTTTGCCCTTATTGACGCTCAGTACTAAGAGCTTGTGGCAGTCAACAACCAAGAGCAAGGGGATTATACAGCTGGGGCATACACCCAGGGCTTTAACTACACTCAGGAGGATGAAAAGCTGTATTCCCCTTCTAATGAAGCCAGCAACTTGTTTTTTTAACACCACTTGGAGACCACCACTGATCAGGGCAGTAAAAAAAACCCCATATAAAAAGACGTTGTAATCAATCTGCCTTTGGACAATGATACTGTTGTTTCATCAGATGAATTCATTCATTCATTCAATTAACATCTTCTATTTACCAAGAGGCCAAATCAAGTACATAATCAAAGAAAGTTCAAAACTGTACCCAATCAGGTTATTCAGGAGATTATGATCATAACACAGGTGGACTATAGTTTTGGACAATTTATGAATGCCTTGGGTTCACTCAGGCAGTCACTGTTGCAAAATAACCCTGACCTCAATTTCACCCAGGCCAGATACCAACAAGGCCATCATGGTATTTGTGAATCCAAGAAAATAGTTAAGATGTGGATACATGGTGTTGACATCTTGGCGCAGTTGTTCTTCAATAATTATGAGAATGGATAGTTGAGTCTTAAAGTATCTGTAAAATTCAGAATTGCTGGTGTTTTATAGTCAGCTCTTTGCCTTAACTAATGATGACATAATTTTTTGTATAGATTTAAGGGCTTGAAATGGGTTGAAATGAGCCTAACAAGGAATTAAACAATATCAATTTAAAGGGATCAAAATTTGCAATTGCCCAATTGCCCAATTGGGTTAATGAATAAAGTTTCATTAAATGACACCTCTTTTCTCCAAAATTCAGGATTGATGCCCTAGGGACGCCTACACCTGGAGGCAGCCACAGAAGCAGTCTTTACCTCCAGAAAGGTTTACAATTGGTCAAACCCCTCAGAAGTTGAGGATTTTGGCCCCTAAAATCCATCAAGAGGACCACAAGGTTTGGTCTAAGCACCAGGACCTAAGAATAGAATGTTGCCAAACCCTGGGCAACCAACCAGATGATGAAATTGCCAGGAAAACAGTGGAAGGTGATCAGCCAGCCAACCAGGATGCATTGCTCAGCCAAAGGCCAATTTTTCAGCAGTATATATCTAGGGAAGATGAAAATTCTGTAGTTGTTAACATCTCTAAATAAAAAGCTGTTAGTTAATGTAATCTGAGCATTTGACATTTTTCAAGAATTTATTATATCATTACAAATCATACTGTTAGTACTGTAAAATAGAGAGTACTTGAAGCTCCAACACCAGCACTGGAAGACTGAGAAACTTATTGCTGCTTCAGTTCCACCAATATTTGCCCTGTCCTTCCCTCCAGAGCACTGGTCCAGTAAATAGCTCCTGCTTCTGTGCACCCCTTCTCCTTTCAAGGTATCACCCAACTCAGTCAACTTGCTCCTCAAGCCAGCCCATGAGCACCACCACAGGAGAATTCCCCCTTGTTACCATCAATCCAACATATGACTACAGCAAGCTTGGGTTTGCCTATTTGCCAATGCTGGGGCTCACTGAGCAAGTGATACCCCACATGGGAGTGTGGCGTCCCTGAGCCACATCTGCCAATTATGTGATGTGGATGGCCCCCGTCAACTACTGGGCCTTCCAGGCTTGACCCTCCCCCCTGACCAAAGGTTTCCATGGGAGCCACCCAGGCCATGACAAATGGCAACCCTATCCAAACTTGTAAGCCTGAGCTCCTATATTTAATTGATAATAGGGGCACTTTGTATGTTTGTTTTTATGATCACGGCTTACTAAACCTACCAGTTTTGTACCCGCTTCACAATTTCCCACAACAAACCTAGACATGAAACCCACCCAAGTACTGCACAAGTACATAATGTGAACATATCTAACTCCTAATAGAAAGCTTATGCACCCAAAAGCTTCCCTGACCTACCCAAGATGAACCTAGCCACCTTCAAGAAGGGCATGGTCATGATCAATGCCCTGTTCAGATCCCACCAAGAGAACTACTGTGACAATGCCCAAAATATGATGATGGTGGCTGCTTGGTTGAAAGATGACTCCAGAGAAGTTTTCATCAACTTGCTAGAGGAGGAACCTGACTTGATCTTTTTGTACAAAGCCTTCTTAGAATGTATGAACAGCACTACCATCCCCACAGGAGAAAATTATAAGCCTATATGGGCCTTCTTTGCCTGAGACAAGGTAGAGATGACCTGGAAGCTTACATCCAGATATTATTGAGACTGGCTGCAGCTGCTGAAGTACCTGACAGCATATCTTGCCTGCACTTTAGGAATGGCCTGGATAAATATCACGCTGACCTTATGCATCACCAATGTTGTGACCTCCCTAAGAACAAACTCTTAGTCATTGCTTGCAGAATGGATTTCAGCCAGCCCAACAGTATAGAGGGCCCTTAGAAACTACCAGCCTCAAGAAAACCATGCTGCTGTATGCCCTTGCCTGAACATGTCCCCAGAAGAATTCCAGTGCCACATAAAAGGAGGTCTATGCTTCTAATACCATCAGAATAACCATCTTTCCAAAGACTTCCCCACAAGAAGCTCCACTTCCCAGAACCTTAACATTTATGCAATAAACAGCTATTATAACTTTTAACCTGTTATTCAAGCTATAATTTTGTACTCAGATCAAGAGCTGAAGATACCAGCTCTCATGGACAATGGAGCCACCCACAATTTCATCATACAAGGTCTAGCTGAGAAACTGGGTTTAGAATTGGAATACAAACCAACCCTGGTAACCCTAGGAAATAAGTCTATTGACACGTTATTTGAGAGTAAAGGAAGTGTTGAGATGAAGTTGGGACTTTCCCAAATCAAGATGAAGTTCTTGGTAATGGAAAGGCTTCCCAGACCTGTGGTGTTGGGGTTTGAATTGTGGATAGAACATGAGATTGATATTGACTATGTCAGCAAACAAGTGCAATTTGTACATGCAGGTACAAACAGGAAGCTACCCTATGTGACCACCCAAACATCTCTCCTATTGAACAGCATGGTAGTGAAACCATACAAAAAATACCTTCCTTCTTAGAAAAATGGGAATCAGTGTTCTCTGAAACCATGGCTACAGTCCTCCCCAAGCATACCAGGTTTGAACATGTTATTGACTTGATCCCAGGAATCCAAAAAAACATGGCCCTGTGTATGAATGCAACATGAAGAGTAGGGGCCCCTCAAGGAATACCTAGAAACCATGTTGAGGAAAGGCTACATTTGCACACCCAAGTCCCCTTGTTTATCTCTGCTGTTAATTGTCAAAAAAATGGTGGGGAATCAAGGCCTTGTTTAAACTATCAAAATCTAAGCAAGATTATCATAAATAACTGTTATCCTGTTCCTAATGCTGAAGACCTCTTGGATCAACTCCTGGAGCAAACATCTTTTCCAAAGTTGACTTAAGAGACGCCTTCAACCAGATCTGTATCAAGCCTGGAGACAAATGTAAAATGGCTTTCAAAACCAGAAAATGGCAATTTGAATACTTGGTTATGTCATTTGGCCTCTTCAAAACTCCCAGAATTTCCATACCATGGTAGATGTAGTGCTAGGTGAGCTCAAAGACCCGTAATGTGTAACCTACCTAGACAATATTCTCATCTTTAGTCAAACTCCTGATGAACACATGAAACACTTAAAAATGGTAATGAAGAGACTCCAAGATCATGGGCTATTTGTGAAGCTACACAAATATGGATTCTTTCAAGACAAAGTAGAATTCCTTGGATAATATGTCCTGAAGGGGGGTTTTCCATGGCATCAGACAAAATCAAGGCTGTCATGTCATGGCCAGAGTCAACTAACCATAATGAAGTACAGAGCTTCTTGGGTCTGACAAACTTTTACAGTGAATTTGTCCAAAAGTTTTCTTCTTTCTGCCTTCCTTTGACCTATCTGACCTCAGAGAAGCATGTCTTTGTGTGGGACAATACAGCATGCACAGTTTTTAATACTCTCAAGGAAACCTTTGTCCCTGCGCCAGTCCTTGATATGCCTGACTACACCAAACCCTTTGTGGTGGAAACTTCCACTTCTGAATTTGCCTTGGGAGGGGCGTTGCTTCAGCAGGGACATATTAGTAAGCTTCACCCTGTAGTTTAATACTTAATAAAGTTCATATCAGCATAACTAAACTATCTAATATACAATAAAGAAATGCTGCCAATTATCCAATCCCTGAAACAATGGAGAAGATATTGTTGCAACACCACCCACCCAGTAAAAATCATGACAGATCACAAGAACTCAACATAATTCTTTAAACCACAACAACTCAACCAACACCAGGCCATATAGACTGTATTTTTAGCAGGCTGCAGCTTATCAATCAGTAAAAAATGGCAAGATAAATATTGTACCTGACACCTTGAGTCAAAGAGCTGATATCTTTCCCAGTTCCAAAGAGATAGAGAAGTTCAACACCCAATCAATCCTATCTCCACACATTCTGGAACCCATGCTCTTGTTCCTAGGCTTTGCTAGTAGGAAGGAAGAAATTCAAAACTCCTAAACCCTAGACAAACACTGCACCACTAACTGTGATACTCAAGAGTGGTGGGTGTTATCTGTAACAAGTATGGCAGGAGATTGGCAAACTGAAACCCTGTCAAGGCTGTGACAATGAGGTATATGGTCATAATCCAACAAAAGAACTTGTTAGGGTTTTTTTAGCAGTTAAAGCTGCTGGCAAAGTAAATCAAGACGTAGTAAGTGGAGGTATACAAGGTGACAGACATGGTAGAGCGGGGTGATACCAGGGGAGGTCAGGATCCGCCGTACAAATAATTGATTTATGCTGGTTCTTCATAGTAGCTTTGCCCAAGCTCTTCTGGTGATGGCCCAAAGGTGGCAGGACCAGGTTGGTAACCTCCAATCCCTAGGAAATCTGTGAGCACAGCTGTGAAGATGAAAATATTCATCTTCACTGGGTTGAAGATTGATGGTTGCTTAAAACTAATATATACATATAAGTGAGAGTAGGAGTTAACTGATATTATTAAGAATATTCTCTCAATGATAGCAGAACCTATCACTGAGAGGGAATCCTTTATTTATAGTAGCTCCCACTGTGCAAATTTTTGCAATTGGGAGTAAAAACAGGGAATTGGGGATCTCAAAATTCTGGATAGTGAATATTGGAATTGTCATTTGGAATAGGGACAGGCTCTTGTTCCTCTTTATTTTAAATTCAGAACCTAAACATAAAAATGCAGGATTTTCAAATCCTTGATACAAATTTCAAATCACTTTTTGCAGGATGGCCTTTTTTAATTAAATTAATTTTTTTTGTATTTTCATTTGAATTTTTAATAAAAAAACGGGAACTCATAGACAATTCACAAAGTTCAAGTCAAACTACATATTTCCAATGGACAAAATGAATTAAATAGAATCATATTTGAAGTGTTCAAATCCATCAACCATTTTCATTAAGTTTACTATGTTTTTTGAAGTTGCAGGATTATCAAATCCATGAAAAAAATTTCAAATCACTTTTGAATGCCACTAGTAAACTCAAATAATAATTGCAGGAACTGGAATCCAAATTTAATATACAGTAAGCACACTAGGTGCGGTGCTCAAGGGTTTGAGGGCTGGTTTGAGAGTAGCTGAGCAACTGGAAACACAACAGAACTATTATCTTCTTACTCAACAGAACCTCTATTTTTGGGCTCTGCAAGTAGTCTAAGATTTTTAAGTCAATTGTTGTGTATGTGTATAATTCTTCTTTATTGGGGACTCCTAGGGGTCTTTTTATACTTGGAGGGGAGGAGGGAAAAGAAAGGGTGAGTCATGCTGACTAGGGTCTAGACTATTAGGCAATGAGCTTATTCTTGGAGGGCTGAAACATACTGGGAAATATTCAGAAAGAAATGGGTTGGATTGGGCAAGAAATGAACATTTGGGCATGTGATCTGAGGTCAGGTGATTGCAGCACATAGTAGGGCCGTCTCTGGGGAATTGAGTGTAGAATAAGGTTTCAGGCTACTCTCTTTCAGGGTTCCTGATTTGGCAAAAAGAGGGGTGGAAGATCACTATACCAATTTACATAGTGGGTACAAGCAATGGGTATATAATTGATGCATCTGCAGCTAGCCCCAGATGCGTCAATAGGTTATTAATTGTCATATATAAAAATCTTTCAATGGGTCACCAATCAATGCATCTGCGGCTAGCTGCAGATGCTCCAATTGGTCACTAATTGCCATATAAAAACCCATTCTAATGGGTCACTCTCCAACGCATCTGCGGCTAGCCGCAGGTGCGTCAATTGATCTATAATTGGAGACAACACTATGTAATTTGGAGGGTTATCTTCTGATGATAATAATAAAAAAGGACAGCAGTTCCCCTTATACTTTTCCAAATAAGGAAGCATTTCAAATAAGGCAATACTAGTGGGTGGCACCCAGAACCACATACCCCCAGATCAGGATAAGGCTCCATCCAAAAAAGGAAATTCAAGGCCCTCATAATGGTAGATGGATGCACACCTGAAACCAATTTAAAACAGCTAATCAATTGTCAAGTGGCCTAATGATATTCAGTGAATAGACTTAGAGGGGTGAGTCATGATGAATCACCCAATGATCATCAAGCCAAATTAATTGGGTAAAATCAGGTATAAATAGAGGCGTCCTGAATGGTTTTCCTTAGTTAAAAATGTCATTATCTTCTGCCACCCGCTGCGTCTGCAAATTATCCACCTCACTACAGGCTGTGTTAACTGCTCTTTGTCAAGCAAAGCTTGAGGCCCTTGAACAGGGGGTGGGCTCCTCAATAGAATGGGAAGAACACATCTTGGAGGACCTCCCAGAGGAGGACTGCAAAATTGTACGGGCCCCACTGACATCTGTAGCCTTTGCCATTGCGCCCAGCTGGGTGCATGCTGCCAAGGGGCGCCGCTACCTCCAACTGGACAAGGAGGATGACCAGTTCAAAACTACCAAGTCCAACACGCCCAAGCCTTCAGGGCCTGAGGTTCAGGAGGGATCAAGTTCACAGCCTGACCCTAAAGATTGCAGCCCCCCAAGTCACCCTGCCTCCCCAGCTACTCAGCGCCAACGTCTTTGCAACCTGGCCCGCGGGGCAGAGGTGACCTCACCAACCAGCAGCAAACAGGCCTTACAGGAGGTGATGGCCCAGGCTGCTTGCAACGCAGCTGCTGTGCAAGCAGCTTCCAAGGCTCTTGTTGATGAGCAGCGGCGCGTAGCTCTGGAGGCAGCCAATTGTTTGGGTGCGGATAATCCTGTTGAGGACACCCTGGTCCTTTGGGTGGCCATCAAAGAGACCTTTGCCAATATGGGGCTGGATAATGTGACTATTACCCACCATGCGCCCAATTGCTCCAAGCGAGTACTTGGTCCCTACAGCCAGATGGCTATTAACGCGGTCCAGCTGGACAAACAGTCTGAAAACAACTACTGGGAAGTTAGGGCCGCCCTTCAGGTCAAGCCCATGGCGCAGATCCTGGAGCTAGTCCAGAATGAGGATTTGGTGTGGTTCCGGAACTCCTCAGTAAACGCCTACGCGCGTGTGCCTCCAGTGGGGTGCCTTCCTTCCTTGTCAAATCTTATCAACATCGCACAGCTTGGGCTGGGATGTCAGGTGTCCAGGCCTGTTACCGCCTGGGTAGGTCACTTGGTGGAGAACTCCATGGCTGTTGACACCCTTCATGCCCTTTTGTTCACCTTGACCAAATTTACCCAACTGATTGCAACTTGTCCTTGAAAAATGGCGGACGTCACCTTTGCCCAAAACGCCCTGATCTTGGCAGTGGAGACTTGGGGTGTTGAGCAGGACGTTTGCCCCATCCTTTCATACCACGGGTTTGATGGGGCCTCTCAGAGCCGGCGGTACCGCCTGTTTGCCAACCAGGTTGGGGAGTTGGACCCTAACTTGTACCACCAGCGGGTGCAAGCTCTCATTACTCTGGGCCTGTCCTTCAACCTGTCAAATTGCGCCAACCTGTCACGCAAGAAGGTTGCCACTGCCATCAACAGCATGCAAGCCCAGCTGTCTACTGGTTGCCCTGCAAAGGGATTCAAATCATACAAGTATATGATTCAGGATGCGCTTATCTTGGCAGCCATCTACACCAGTCACCATCCTCCCAAGAAGTGCTGCATGTACAATTGGATGCTGCAGGCTCCAATCAGCAACCACGTGGCAGCATATGACAACAATTGCATGTTCCCTTTCTTTGTGGCTGCCAAGGTCACTAATCACTATATGGGGTTCATGACCCCTCATCCACTGCAAGAATAAACCCTTTTGCTTCTTCCATATTTATTATTTATATTATATTTTTTCTTTTCTTTTCTTTTCTGGGATAAATCCCTTTTTTATTTATGCAGGCTATACCAACAATTGGTCTCTTCAGCCTGATCCTATGAAGGGGTAGTAGGATACCTTGCTTCATCAATTTTTCTATATTCCTACGTAATGTTTCCTCTGCTGCCCTATATAGAAGAGATAATAGCAAGGCCAGCAGAGGTTGTGTAAGACCGCATGGCCTTACTGAGGGGTGCCCATGTAGGCAGAAGTTGGCAAGGGGCAAGGGGACTCCTTGTCAACTACAGGGACTGCTTTCATAAACTTGGCGTGCACTCTCTGATAAGTTCAACCAGAGCCAATATGTCAAACTGTGTATGCATCAAAGCTACTTTTCTCAATTACCACAAATGGGCCTGAGAATATTGGAATGAGCTTGTGGGGACGTCCAGAAGTACAAGCCCTGGAGACAAGTACATGTTGGCCAATCTCAAAAGATGCTAGCTTGGGACAATGCTTTATGTTGCAGGCAAACACAGCACGCCAATTTGTCCCCATAGTGTTATATGCTTCATGATGCAGAGTTATTAACCCTTTGGTGAGGGCTCTCAGGTGGTCATCAGGGGATCTACCTAGATCTAACTGATAAGTTGCCAGGAGACCTGGTAGGGAGGGTTGTTGCCCATAAACCATCTGGAAGGGGGAACAACCAGTAGCGGTATGATTAGTTACTTGGTACGCCATAAGTGCCAAAGGGACTAAAGTATCCCAAGACAAGCCTGAATCTAACATGAGCTTTTTGAGGATAGTCTTAAGGGTGCTGTTGACTTGTTCAACAGAGCCATTTGTCTCTGGGTGATACAGAGTAGATTTTGCATCCTTAATTCCCATGACCTTGTTTAATTCAGACAGAAGTTTGCTGGTGAAGTTGGTTCCATTATCTGTCAAAATGGTGTGTGGACAGCCATGATTGGCAATGATATGTGATAGAACAAATTGGGCAGTGTGCTTGGCTGTAGGGGCAGGAATAGCCTTGGCTTTGACCCATTTGCTGAAATGGTCAATGGCTACAATAAGATATCTATTCCCACAACTAGTCTTATTTGGGCCTACTGGTCCTACCACATCAATGCTAACCGTGTGAAACACGTGAGTAGGGGGATGCAGTCTATAGCTAGTGGCCTTGGGTAGGGGGCAATACTTGGAGCAAGTCATGCAGCTTTGACAATATTCTAATACGTCAGTGTACATACCTTCCCAATAGCAATGTGATGCAAGTGTTGCCATCATGCGTTTTTTGCCTGCATGCCCAGTGGCTAGGTTATGAAATTGTTGTAATATGGCTAGCCGCCAAGAGGGGCAAATGTATGGCAGTTGATGTCCCTTGACTTCCTTATATAGACAGCTGTCTCTAATTGTGGTGTTATGAGCAAGCTTGGCTAGGGTTTTCTGAGCCTCAGGAGGGATATTATCCCATTTGGAGGGAAAAGGAATGAGATCAAACAGGGCGTCTCCTTTGGGGGCAAGGGCTGCTACTAGTGGAAGTCTAGATAATCCATCAGTGTTGGCGTGCTTGGCTCCAGGGCGGTGTACAAGTTTGTAGTTATATGCCTGCAATCTTACTGCCCAGCAAGCCAATCTCCCTTTGGGGTCCTTTAAGTTAGCTAGCCACTTCAGGGAGGAATGATCAGTCACAACCTTGAAGTGGGACCCATACAAGTAGGGACAGCACTCTTTGATACCATATAAGACTGCTAGGCACTCTTGTTCAGTTACTGAGTAGTTTTGTTTGTGGACGTTCAGGGTTCTAGAGAAATATCCAACAGGGTGATTGTGGCCTTCATCATCCAATTGCGCAAGGACCACTCCTACTGCTACTAAGCTGGCATCTGTGTACAAAATGAACTCTTTAGAGAAGTTGGGATATGCTAGAACTGGGGATTCTACTAAAGCTTGCTTGAGCGCCTTGAACCCAATTTGGCAATCATGGTCCCATACAAATTCTACATCCTTTTTAGGAGGCAAAAAAGGGGTTGGGCCAGATTGGCAAATGCTTCTATAAAATGGCAATAGTAACCAACCATGCCAAGGAAGCATTGTAGGTCCTTGACAGTGGTGGGGGAAGCAAGTTTGGAGATAGCTGTTACCTTGGCTGGGATAGGGGCAATGCCTTTCTTATTGATGACATGGCCTAGGAACTCAAGGTTTTCCTTAAAGAATTGACACTTCTTTGGCTTGAGTTTCATCCCTATCTTGTCTAGCCTGATGAAGACCTTCTCTAGGTCTCTAAGATGATCCTCAAAGCTTTTCAAATACACGTTGATGTCATCCAAATATACAAGGACACAGATGGACTTTAGGTCGTAGAAGGTGGTGTCCATAAGCCTTTGAAAGGTGGCCGGGGCGTTGGCTAGTCCTTGCAGCATCTGGGTTGGTTGGTACAGACCATCCACAGTCACAATGGCACATTTCTCCTGGTCTTCAACTTCCATAGGTATCTGCCAGTAGCCTGCTACAAGATCCATGGCTGAGAAGAACTGTGCGCCTCCCAGCTTGTCCAGGGTGTCATTGATCTGAGGTAAGGGATACCTATCTTTCTTAGAGATGGCGTTCAACTTCCTGTAGTCAATTACCACTCAATTGGTTCCATCTTTCTTTTTTACCAGGAGCAGAGGACTGGCCCAGGGACTATTGAATGGTACTAAGAGACCTCCTTCCAATAATTTGTCAACTTCCTGTTGGATTATCCAATTAGCCACAGGGGATCAACGGTACACGGTTTGGAATAGGGGCTGTGCTTCCCCTGTGTTGACTTTATGGAAGCAGTTATTGGTGCAGCCCAGCTCGGCGTCAGAGTTGGCAAAAAGGTGCTTTTACTTCTTGATGAGCTCCAGAAACTGTTCCTTCTGTTGTGAGTCTATGTCCCCAATTTGTTTGTCTTGTAGGATGGGTGCTATTAGGTCATGACCAGGGTCTGGTAATCCTAGCTCATACAGCAATCCAATGGAATAGGCAGAGGAAATAGATTTATTTGAGGCAATTTTTAAGAAGGCTACCCCAGAGTTGCAACCAATTTCTAGAGTAGAGGAGTGAGGGTTGGCCACCAGGATAGTGAGCTCATCAGTGGTCTCCCCTGGGATAAGATGGGTTGCAACTGTGGGCAGCCCGGGACGTGGAAAACCTAGTGCCAATATTTCCCCATGTAACCCTTTAGGTATGCGTAGCTTGATACCTGTTCCTATGATGGCTTGGGATTTAGGAGGGATACTTACACTGTCCTTCAACCAAATCAGGATAGGGTTGTTGTAGCAAACAGTGTTTGGCAGCTTGCTTTTTTGAGTTGAGGTGGTTTAATAGGGGATCCCTATCATCCCAGATGGGCAGGCCAGCAGGATGCATCCTCTAGGGTTCATGCCTTTGGGAGGGACTCTAGGCCATCCATCTGGTGTCAGGAGGGGGAATTCCTGGCCTAGAAGGTGGAAAATACCAGTCTTATGATCTATGATGGTCCCAAACTGGTCCATAAAGGAGGAATCAATCAATATGTTGTAGTTCTTGGCTTCCAGGACTATGGCTGGGCAGGTGACCACAGTATCCCCAAACTTCAATGGGACCAAAGAGTACGCGCCTTTGGATCTGGCAGGATTGTCACCTGCTGTACCAAAGGTTTTACTGCACTCAACGTCTGGTGGGAAACAAAGCCTACAGGTGAATTGGGAGGATAGGATTAAGGTCAGTGCACCACTATCCAGGACAGCACAAATTGGGATGCCAAATACCTCAGTTTGTACCCATGTGCTTGAACCAACTGAGAGGCCATTTCTGCCTTCTACCCGGCAGACAAGGGGGGGTCCTTTTTCTAGCTTGTTGATGGCTTTCTGTAGGGTAGGAAGGATGTGGACAATATCACTCAACGGAGTAGTGATCACAGTTTTTGAAAGGGCTTTAGTTATATTGCTGATGGTGGGGTGAGTTTTCTGGAGGTTCTGAGCCTGGAGGATGTATGGCAAGGCAGGATTGACCTTCAGGGAGTTTATTTTGTGGGGGGGTACTTCCTTGTAGGCTGAGGCTTTTGTGCGTGTGTGATTGGCCACGGCCACTATTAATGAGTCAGGGCTAGGGGGATCAGGAGGGACCTTTTTACTAGGCGGAGACACACTGGTCCTATGTGCTCTGCTTAGTAGTTTTTTGGCCCTTCCAAGGCACTATCCTCTTGCAATGTGTTGGGCAAGGCATGCACACTGGGTTTTGAGTCAGCGGGCTCTTCTTTCACGTCTAGTTGGCAGTGTGGGCAGTTCCTTGCAAAATATCCTTTCTGTCCACACTTAAAGCATTCTTGTTCTTCCATGGGTTGTCTTTCCGCATAGAGAGCTCCGTCATTGTCCTCTTCATAATCCTCCACCACCTTCATTACCTGGCGGGATGGGTACACAGGGCGTGGGGCCTGGCATAGGGTGTGTTGTTGGAGGGAGGCAGCTATGCAAAGCACTGCTTGGGTTGAAGTAGGTGTAAACAGCTGTGGGTGGAAAACAGACAAGTGTGGGAAGGGGCAGATTGCATGTAGAAGAGCTGTTGCTGCTTCTTGGGGGTCAGGAAGTTGATAGACATTAGGGTTTGAGCCTCAACCCTAAATCTTCTACCAAATTCTGGAAGCAAATCATCTTTCTTCAGTGAGATTGTCAAGAAATTGGCCTTCTTATCCTCTAGCTGTTTGGGGGAACCACAGGTATCTTCAAGGATATTTTTAATTTCCTTGTAAGACCCCTCCCCTCCACTAAGAGAGGCAATCACGGTGGAGAAGGCAGTTTTTTCCAGGCTATTCAACAGTTTAGCGCGGGCAACTGGCTCTGGGCTATCCCTGGTCATAAGCTCAAACCCTTTGAGAAAGACATGAATATTGATGGGTCCTCCTGGTTTGAACTTGGTGTTTAGCTTGAGACTAGGGCCAGAGCTTTCACAAGAGTCCCATGAAGGCAGGCCAGGGTCCGTAGGGCAGTCCTGGGGGGCCAGGCAGCAGCCCTGGTGGTCCTGAGGGTTGGCCTGGTGGGGGTCCTGATGGCCCTGGGGGTCCTTGAGAGAAAGCTCTAGGGTAGCCTTGAGGTGGAAGCAACAGCCCAGCGGGGGTGTAAGCCCCATAGGGGTAACTCAATTGAAAGAAATACCCCTCTTGTGGATATTGTTGCGGGTAGGGCCTGAGTACCTGGAAGGGGGAAGCCACCAAGGGTATTGCTGAGGCTGTGAGTGTCCAGGATTTGGGGGGGGTCTCCCAGCGTGCAGTTGCAGGGTCTGCCCTAGGATCATTAGCAGGGGCCAGTGATGGAGTGTCAGGGAGATGTTCCCCAGGAGTTTGATTGATGGCAGTTGGTACTGAGGTGGGACCGGGAGTCAAGATGTCCAGGATGGGCAGGAAGGAGGTTGGCATTGGGGCAGAGACCCTTTGGGTAGCCCGGGGGAAACTTCAATATATCTCTCCAACCGGGTGAGTACTGGACAAGGCCGTTGTGGTTTCTACTGACTTGAGGACAGAACACACTACTTCTTCCAAGGCTGAGGCTGAGGTGGATGCTGGGCCTGGTTGAGCGCTACCTGATCCTCCTAGGTTCATTGAGTCAAATCTTTTGATCAGGTTGGAGATCAGTAACTGTATGCTAGTGTCCTTCTCCTTAAGAGTGGAGACTTCCTTGTTTTAAGTGGAGGCATGGGCTTTCTGCTTCTGAGTCAGGATGATCAGCTCCTGTTAGACACGCTTAAGTTGTGTCATCAATTGTTGGATGAGGCCAAGGTGTTTGGTTTGGTTGGCCTCAGTTTCCGTCTTGAAGGCAACCTGGTCTGCCTGTAGCGCTTCTACCTTAGCATAGGTTATGTTACCATCAGTTCCCACAACGTCCAGGTCTTCCTGTGTTTGGGTGAGATTATTTTGAAGTAAGTCAAAGTCATTCTTCAGGACCTCTAGGTCATCCTGAGCCTGGTTGACTATAGACGCGGCGTTCCCAGCCCACTGGTTGCAGGCCTCTTGGTTATCCGTTAGCTGGGCCTGTATATCACTGATGTCTATATCATGTTGGTTGGAGTGACCTTTAAGGTTGGCCACTTCTTCAACCAAGGGTTGAACTACTTGCTGTTGGAGGGCGGAGTGGTCTTTGATTATCTGCCAAGCAATGGTCACAGTGTCTGAGTGCATGGCTCCCAGAACCTCATGTTTGTGTCTGATCTGATGAAGACGGTCTTAAAGGGGGTTTACCGCTGATTCAGTATAGTCCCTTAGTTGGTTAAAAGCTGTGATGGTTTGTTCACTGCTGATACGTTGTTGCTCCAGCCAATTTACCAGTGCAGTTACCATAGGGTGGTTAAATTGGATCAGATAGGCCTTGATCCTCTGGGTGTTGTCTATGGCAGTGGAGGTGAGAACATCCCTGTTCTTGCTCAGGCTCCGGCAGACATGTTCCATATCAGATATGGTGGGGTCATCAGAGGGGCCAGGGTGAGCAACTTGGTGCATTGGTAGAGGGGGAGCACTAGGGGCGGACTGGTAGGATGGAGGAGCCATAGGGATGGGAAGAGGCTCTATACGTGAGACAAACAGGGCACAGGAGCTAGTTTGCTTGAGGGTTTGACGTCTTTGGGGAGGGGGCACAGGATTTCCAGACAGGGCCCTAGGATGGCAGTGGTCTCCACTTGATGTAGATGACCAAGATGGAGTCTGAGGAAGATTGGCGGGAGGTTCCTCATCCACCTCAAAGAAGTCCTCTACGGGGTCCTTGTATGAGGCAGGGGAGGGGCTTTGCGGGCAGACTGAGGCAGGGTACTGTCTTGTGGGCTTGACAGCTTGGGAAACGGAAGGGACAGAGGCAGGCAGGCCGGCAGGTGAGGTCTAGGTTGGATTTGTGGGGGAAGGTCAGAGACTGGGGCAGCAGGTTCCTCAACCTCTATAGGCAGTTGGGGAGATCCTGTACTAGGGGAGGCTTGACCCTCAGTGTGGGGGACTTTGGTGGGGGTTGAGACTCAATCAGCGTTGCGGGGCCAACCCTGGCCTCTGTGTGCCAGAGTTGAGCAGGCAGGGCGCAGTGGGCTAGCGTTGCGTCAAGTGTAGTTGGTGGTGGAACGGTGTGTGCGGTCTATGGTTTTGGAGTTACAGGTTTGGTCCCTGGACTAGAGGTCTCTGGCAGCGGTGCAACGGGTAGTGGCTGATACCCCTGTAGTGAGTACCAGAAAATGTGGTGCTCAAGGGTTGAAGGGATGGTTTGAGAGTAGCTGATCAACTGGAAACATAACAGGACTATTATCTTCTTACTCAACAGAACCTCTATTTTTGGGCTCTGCAAGTAGTCTAAGATTTTTAAGTCAATTGTTGTGTATGTGTATAATTCTTCTTTATTGGGGACTGCTGGGGGTCTTTTTATACTTGGAGGGGAGGAGGGAAAAGAAAGGGTGAGTCATGCTGACTAGGGTCTAGAATATTAGGCAATGAGCTTATTCTTGGAGGGCTGAAACATACTGGGGAATATTCAGAAAGAAATGGGTTGGATTGGGCAAGAAATGAACATTTAGGCATGTGATCTGAGGTCAGGTGGTTGCAGCACATAGTAGGGCTGTCTCTGGGGAATTGAGTGTAGAATAAGGTTTCAGGCTACTCTCTTTCAGGATTCCTGATTTGGCAAAAAGAGGGGTGGAAGATCACTATACCAATTTACATAGTGGGCACGAGCAATGGGTATATAATTGATGCATCTGCAGCTAGCCGCAGATGCGTCAATGGGTGATTAATTGTCATATATAAAAATCTTCCAATGGGTCACCAATCAATGCATCTGCGGCTAGCTGCAGATGCTCCAATTGGTCACTAATTGCCATATAAAAACCCATTCTAATGGGTCACTCTCCGACGCATCTGCGGCTAGCTGCAGGTGCGTCAATTGGTCTATAATTGGAGACAACACTATGTAATTTGGAGGGTTATCTTCCAATGATGATAACAAAAAAGGGCAGCAGTTCCCCTTATACTTTTCCAAATAAGGAAGCATTCCAAATAAGGCAATACTAGTGGGTGGCACCCAGCACCACACTAGGAAACACCAACCCATATCAAAAAGCTCCACTATAACTAAAATCAAACAGAAAATTCAATTTTGATAACCATGTTTAGACATAAAAAATGATTAAACTTTAAAATTATCCAAACCCAGAAAGTATACAAAATTATACACTTCAAATTACAGATATAGAAATTCTGTTACTATTCAAGGAAAAATCAGGAGAAAAAACTACTCACTACTAAACCAAAAACCTAAATAAATACATATTTAATCTAAAATATATCTTTTTATTTTATTTTATTTTTTATGGACAGACAATTGCATTCCCAACCAGCTCCTGCACCAGCCTGCGGGGCAGCCTGTCTACAAGGGCGTCCCAGAGGGTCCAAGAACAGACCCAGAACCCAAATTGAGGGGAGTAATGCCAACACACAGGCCCCCAAGGCGTCAGCGCTAGCCAATAACCTCCTGCATCCTAATCCAGATCAACCAGCTTGAATCCCAGACAGAAGCTCCTCTCAAGGCCTGCAACCAAAGTCTCTTATACCAGGGCCACTGGTAACAATGAGGTTCCTTAAACCTCCACTGTGTACCCAGTTATCACCTGGCCCCACACTCTGGATCCAAGAGTTACCACTTCATGCCCTGCGTTTTTGACACATCTTACAAGCCATTGATGATTCACTGCAAAAAAGCGTGATCTCATCTTCTACACAAAGTTCCCCATTCCCTGCGTCAAGCCTGCTAGCCAGGATGCACAGTACCTGCCAAGGGCTGGTGTTGGTTGACAGATAGTGAGCATGAAGCTCTTCTCAACTGCTTGAACGGAGGAATGGCAGTTTGGGATATTGTGTCCTGATTTGGTATCACGGCCAGATATATTGGCAACATCAACACCAAATATGGAAACACCAGGAAAATTGGCAAATATGCCAAGGCAAAAAGACAGCCTGAACTATTAAAACTCATGCACATTGATGCAATCAAGCAGTGGGTATCCAAAGACTTCCACCTGGACTAACTTGCCGTCCAATCAATGATGGCCACAGAGTTTGGGCTTTCTTTCTCTAAAATCTTTGTCTACAAAACCATGGTTAGTTTAGGCTTCTCTTGGAAAGTATTGGGTATTTCTATGTACAACCAAAACAGGGAGAAGACTATTGAGGATTGTCACATTTATGCCAAGACCTATATGGCTCTTAAGCAGACCAGTAATGTCCTGTTCTTTTATATTGAAAAATTGTCATTTTTATCCTCACTCAGGTCTAGGCATGGGTGGGTCAAGAGGGGGTCCAATGATGGTGTAGCACATTGTACAGCTGTCCGTTCCCAGAACTATTAATGGTTGCGCTTCTTGATCCCTGCAGGTTGGATCAATTTCAGATAATTAAGTGTTCTCATAATAGCAGGACATTCCTTGAGTTTCTCTGAACCGTCAAGGAGTACCTCTGGATAAATTATTGCAGTACAACTAAAATTGTTGTGTTGGATAATGTTGGGCTCCACAAAGTGGGTCTGGTTGTTTCTGAGTTCCCACTCATTGACAAGAATAGCCATGCCTTCAACCACCACCTTGCTGATTGTCAAATGAGACTTCTCTTCCTCCTGCCATATTCCCCATTCCTGCATCCAATTGAGGAGGTCTTTGGGTGTATAAAGAATAAGTTGAAGAAAGGCCTACCTCAGGACACTGAGGATATCTTCAACATACTTGAGGTCAGTCAATTTGAGATGTCACCTGATGTGGTGGCAGCTTTTTACAAGCACTCAGAATCCTTCTTCCCCAAAGCCATTGCTTCCAAGCCAATCAAATAAATGGGAGCTCTGTTTTTATTTGTTTTCATTTTTTTATTAAGACGCAAAAATTATTATTTATATATAATGATGTGACATTGGATTATATTATAGATATATAATAATTAGTACAAGAGATAAATAAAATTTATTATACTAGATATAAAGATACATATTTTTATTATAATTCACTGAATATTGTATTGAATGTTGAGCTAACAAATAAATAAATCAAAAAAAGATAAAAATAGATTATTTTATTTAAAAAATTGTGAGCCCTTTTTAGTACCATTGACTTTTTTAAAAGCCACAGATTTGACCTAGTGAGGCATCACCTGATCCTTATTATTTCAGTATCACTACAGCCACACAACACAAAAACCAATGATTTTCATGGTTATCAAACTAATTAGTACATATGATGCAGGTTAAGAATAGTGAATCCATTCACTAAATCATATTACAAGGGAAAAATAATTCAAGTTCTAAACAATCATTTTGAGTAGTTTTAAAAGCTATGGCAACAACCAAAAATACCTCAGATTTAAACAAAATGATTTCAGATTTGAACAAAATCCAAGTTGTGCAAGATTCAGGATTCAACTAATTTAAAAAATTTCAGTTAATAAATGAACTGTCAAATAAAAAAAAATTTACTAGCCCAGTATACAAAATTATGGCAAATATCAAGCGGCATTGTTTAAACCACAAACAAAATGAACTGACACAATAAGTGAGATGGATGGATGCTATTCTGGAGTATATTATAATCCAATCAGGATTCATATGAGGCATCAACAGAAAGACTAAAATGAAACAAAATTTGATCAAACTTGAAGCAAGATTCCACAATCACAAACCAAAATGAAGTCCACAAGATGTGTAGTATGAGAAGCCTAAAATAGAAAAATAACAGTTTAACAGAAAACCAACAGAAATTCAATTTAGGAGCATAGGCATTTTATTCATTTTTATGGCTCCTAATTTGTATAAAATGGTTTTGAGAACCTTCCAAATATGGACTCAAGATTACAATAAAAAATAAATCATTAAATTTTAAAATTTCTACTTTTAGTGATTTTATCATAAGGTTTTTTAAAGATGGTTTTCAATAGCAACAACATTTTCAATAGTGCCAGTGACCAAGCCAGCAGCAGCCAAGCCAGCTTCAATAGAGGCAAGACTCAGAATGTGGAGGCACCTGTTTACACCCAAGCCTTTGAGGCGGGTAACAAGGAAGCTGACCTGTACCTGACCCCCAACACATATGGCTTTGACTTGTTCAGTGGTCACATAGTGTCTAGCTCTGCCCCTACTCCTTTACCCACCCCTGCACAAGCTGCCCATCAACCAACCAATTAGGATGGCAACCTCAATCCAGAACAACTTCCTGCTACAAGCCAACCTGCCCCCCTACAGCCAATCAGGCTTCAGCTCCTGCAGCCCAGTGCCCCAGATGCAGAATAATTACTGCTCAGATTATCCAGGAAATTGTGGCACTGAACTTGCAGGGTCTGTCCTGTGATCAGATTGCTGACCACTTGAAATTTACCTGAGCCACGATAATGCGGGAGTTCAACAACCTGATGAACAAGGGTAATCTGATTGGGACAGCCAAGAAGCCCAAGAAGGCCCCCAAGTCTCAAATCAATGAGTCATATCCAATCATGCTTAATCTATTGCAGCAGGACCCCAAGATTCCCTTGACTCAGGTCCAGAAGCAATTTGAGCACAATGGCATTTGGGTGTCTAAGCGCATGGTGCAGCTCTGGATGTATGGGAAGGTGGTGTCAGTCAGTGTGCTGACTAATGCTGCCGGCAATCAATGGGATGGCACTGAGGATTTCCCATATGATCCCACCATCAAATCCACCCTGATCCAATGCTTGACTAGTCTAACAGATGACATCATCTCCTACTATAAGCTATCAATAGCTTTTGATGATTTTAGCAAGTAAGGAAGAGCTGCCACTCAAAAAGGAAGGAAGAAGGTCAAGAAGAGGACTTTCATTGGTGTATTTCTGGCTGTTCAGCCAAGCATTTTGTCTATTATCAGACAAACCCAGATTTTACCAATGGCTACAAGTACAGCCACATCCTTGGCGGATTAATTGACTCCTGGGATGGCTTGAATTCCAAGCACCGGGTTTTCTTGAGCCACCTGATGGAGGGTAGCTCCACTGCCCTCCAGGCCATCCAGGAACACGGGCACCAGGCCTCAGTCTACCCCACCATCCATGCAGACATCCATCTGGCTGATGTTGTGTTCTTTAATATTAGAGGTATACTCCAGGAGCGCTGCACTCAGGCTTTCAACAACCTCTATCTTGGGGTCCTTGATCATGATTCTCTCTTTGGTTGCCAAATGGTGGCCAACTTGTTTGCGCAAATGGTTTTCCATGTGAACATGGGCAATCAATCATGTAAGGATAAGTGCCTTCCACCTTGGGCCACTTACCAGCCCATCCAGCCAATGACCAATGAGGAATATGACAAGTGTTATATGGGGGCCATCACACAAAATCCTCCTACCCCTACCCCCGCCACCACCACCCCCACCTTCCAGCCCCACCCACCCAATCCCAGACCCCCTGGCCAACACCACCTCTACATCTTCCTTCCTGCGCTATTCTGCCTACTAGGCATCACTCTTCCCTGCCCTAATAAACCCCCTATTGCCAAACATTTTCTATTTATATTATCTTTATTTTGAATTTCAATTGTTCATGTTCTCTTTGTTTATAGTTGGTTTTATTCTTTATGTTCAGCTTATTTCTATAAAATCATATATTTATTATGCCATGTATCTAGATCCAGAACACAGTTATTTTTAGCTCTTTACACAGCCCCTTATGATAATATCAATAAAAATTTGGTGGCCATCAAAATTTGAATTATAAAACTATAGGTTAACTGTTTTTAGATAAAGTTAATGATCTGAATTCAAAATCCTTAATGATAAACTTTAAGCCAATCAGGAGCCAGGTGATAAAGTGGTTGTTGTAATATAAAGGGTCATTAATAATTATTTGATGCATGTGCGCTAATTGATATGATTGGCTGGTTGTTTTTCCCTTGAGCGCCATTTTTGGTTGTTGCAGTGGCAAATGGCGCACAATGGTGAAACAACCAGCCAATCATATTAATTAGCGTACATGAATCAAATAATTATTAATGACTATTTATGTTGCAACAATCACTTTATCACTTGGCTCCTGATTGGCTTAAATTTTATCATTAAGGTTTTGAATTTGGATCAGTAACAACTTTATCTAAACATAATTAACCTATAATTTTCTAATTCTAATTTAGCTGATCACCAAATTTTTGTTAATATTTTCATAAGGGGCAATTAAAAGTGCCAAAAATAGTATGGCAATTAAGAGACAATGCTGACACAAAGTGAACAACACATAGAGTTAAGTGTAAAAAATATATACAATGGGTAAAAGATGGGATTTTTAGTAAATGGGAAACAAACAAGGATAAACAAAGAGGCAAAAATATAAGAATAACATAGATTATATTGGGGTGAAAGCTATAAAAACATATGGAAAGGTTAATAAAAATCAAATGAGAGGACTTGAAAAACTACTCAAAGCCCTCAACTTGGCAATTGCCAAAATCAAAGATATTGACCGCAAGGTCAAGGCAAAAGTGAAGGCCGCTGTTCTTACAGGGGATAAAATCAAAAATGTGTCTACCAAGGCAATCATGGCCAAGATGCCAGGCATATCCAAAACAACCATCAAACACATATTGAATGTCCAGAAAACTGTGGTGGAAGGCCTCAAATCCAAGTCTTTTGCCCTCTCTGCGCTGTCTGTCTGGGTCAACAACCCTGAGATGTATGCCCACCTCAAACCTGAAAAGTGTGCAAGAACCAAGGACACTGAATTGCCCGCAAAATTTCTTGCACCAATAATGGCAAAGCCTGCCAAAGCTGCAGGCAAGGAGGAAACCTGAAAAGGTAACCTAAAAAATAGATCAATAAAAATTTCTAAATACTTACCTTTTTTAGAAAACATTGACAGTGAACTCTGCCAGGTCCTGGCTCCTTTTGTCCCCCCACCTTATACACCAATCATATGGCAAGAAAGCTATTTCTGTCCCTCCTGTCTTGCAGGAGCTCAAGGATAGGATTCACAGTACTTTCCCAATGTCCAGGGAGGCATTAGCTGGGCTTTAACATACTGAGGGGGGCATCTGAGAGGGCATTTACTGCCTACAAGGATGCCCAACTGGTCTGCCTGGACCCGGTGGTCCTCAGTGGAGTTTAATGTGTCAACTCTATTGAGCTTGTTTGGGACTTCCTGGCAATGTTCCCATTCAAGAATATACTGGAGATGGACTGGGCACATGTGTCAGCTTGCTTCTTCTTCCTGGTGGAGCACACCCTGTCTTACCTGTTGGAGAACTTTGGGTGCACAGTAGATAAATTGGCAGGTGCAGATGCAACAGCTGTAAAGAAGACCAATATCCTCCTGGTGGACTTTGTGCTGGCCTGGAGTGCTAACAAGACGGGGGTCCCTCCAGCAATGGAGCTCATGTTTGCCAAAACAAAGCACAGGAAGAAGATTAGTGCTGTGTTTAATAAATTGTGCAAGTTTAATGAAGCCTTTGCTGAGCAAAGGCTTCATCTGGTGGTTAAACTGGGGTATCTCTTTTACTTTGGGATGAGTGTGTCTGTAGAGGATCTTGACAGGGTCCTCCTAGGGATTGACAAGGCCAGGCTCTCCCTGGATGGGAAGAAGGTCCCCCAGGTTACAACTTGGTCAACCACGTAATCCAAGACACCCTGGTCCTGGATTGCATCTACAGGTTTGAAGTCCCGCCAGAAAAGCTGCTGCTCTATTCCCACCTCACTATCCTCCCTTTTACTAGCCGCCAAGAATACTTCCAGCAGGGTGTATCCACTATACACGTTGTGGCAGTGGAAGTTGTGTGCCACCTCCATTGCAGGGTGGGTACATAATACCAAACCACTACAGGCATACTCAATAAAAATCTCCTTCCTAAATATCAGCTACACTTTTAAATTTTGCTTTTTAAAAAAATTTATTTTTATAATTATTATTTTAGCAAACAAATTTTGCAAAATAAATCCCAGAGAAGGTCATCATATAAACATAAATATATTTACTTTAATAAAATTTACTTCCATTGTGTACACTTTACATTAAAAAATTTTTAAATTGCTTTTTATATTTTTTTAACAAAAGTGATATAAATATATTTGCGTAATCCAGTATCAAGTGTTTGGGATAACCTCAGATGCCATAATAGAAAATAAATAAATTACAAACCTTCATTTATGTTCCCGCTGGATGTGATTGTGGGCTTAGAAGCTTCTAAATATAAAATGCTAATTAATAAATCTTAAATAGTAAATTAGAGAATATAAAAAAGACAGAACTAAGCCTTTAATTGATTGGCTGTTTGGCAAGGCAGGCTGGGATTAACAAATCACCATGGCCAAATTCTATGGCCATGGTCTCAGCTAGGAGGGTGTGGATCCTGGCCTGCAGCAGATCAAAGAGGTCCTCAGTCCTAGTTGGGGTCCCTTGCTTGACAACTTGCTTGAGCCACCCAAAGACTTCCTCAATGGGATTTAGAAAGGGCAAATAAGCAGGGAGGAAGAGAAGGCGCAAATTTGCTGTGGCCAATTGCTGGGGGCTCACTGAAATGCTAGTGTCAATTGATGGAAATTCCTACAAGAATATCTGCCACCTTATGGAGACTAACATTGTTCAGTACTATTAAATTGGTAAAGCCTGGGCTTGTATGCCTCAGGTGCTCCTGGATCAATCAGAAAAAAGATAAGAAGGACCTGCTATTGTGAGACCCCAATATCATTTGATACAGCTCAATCCCCTTTGGACCAAGGAGAGCCACCATTAAAGAGGCTGTGGCGCGGACTGCAGCACACCAAGCCATCCTGTCATTGGAGCCTTTTGGGATATACCCATATTCATTCTGCATAGACTAGACAAATGCTGATTCATCAATTTAATAGAATTTGACTGTCCCCTTGGCTTTGAGGGCAGTGTACGTCTCTGCGTATTTTTTCTGGACGTCAATGTTGGCTGGGCTATTAAAATTTTAGGGGAATACCCCAGGCTTTTCACAGGAGAAGTGAATCCCCTTTACCAGATGGTAGTAAAAGGAAATTGAGGCCTCAACCCCAAATGTAGATTTTACCATATCATATATATTTGCCAGTTCAATATGGCAATCTTGGGTTATCCACTGGCGGATTGCCCATTTGTTCTCCTTGGTGAGCATGGTTAACACGTGCAAGAATTTTTCCCCAGCAAGAACTTGGCCAGTATTGATGAACTTGTTGAAGGTCTTCAAGGCGTACTTGAGATCCACCCCAACAAGAGCTGTGGCTGCCTTGTAATCACCAGATTCACACATTAGCTTGAGCAGGATGATGCATTTGATATCTGGGATGCGCTTCTGGGCTTAGCAGGAGTAGTTGAAATGGGATCCTTCTCTGGGACTAGCTTGCAAGGCATAATTACCTTGGTGTAGAACGCAGCAACTTTCTTTAACACTAACTGCCCCTCTGTGGTTCTGTAGAACTCAGTCCCCTTGTCTTCTTCCTGGTTGCCATCACTGATGTAGGCTCATAGCTAGTGTCAAGTACAGGCTTTACCTTCTCCAGCATAGCTGATGGGACTGACTCTTGCCAGTACACAATGTCAAACACATAAAAAGTAAGTTCTACCTCCTTGTTTCTAACTGTTTTTGTAGTGGTGACCTTGGTTGGCTTCTGGGTCAGCTTGGGGACCCAAGGGTTGATGCTCTGCACCCTAGCAACTTATGCTGCTTGAACTGGCTGTGTCAGTGCAGTGCCACTATCAAACCCTCCTCTCTCATCTCCTTCCTGAGTAGGCACTTGGGTTGCACTAACTCTGTTCTTTGACCCACAGGGGCAACCATGACCGCGGCGCACAATGGGTGCATTGGTACTCTGTTTTTGTGTTCCTTTCATTTTGAGAATTTAGTAAAATGCTAAATAAATTTCAATTAAGTCACTCCTTACTTTTAATTTTTGCTTTTATCTGAATATGGATATTTGATTAACATCCCCCCTCATATCCCAATTATAGATTTTTTATTTCTTAATTAGTTGTTTTTGGTTTTACAACTCCCATTTTAGAATAACCAACATAATTACCACCCATTTTCCCAGATTTTACGCCAAATTAAGCACCCAACACAATATTTTTAAAATTTATGTCTTGGATTGTGTGTCTTATTTTAGATACTTTGGTATCATTCTTGATTACAATCCATTGCACACAACATTTGAGTGATTTTGTTTACATAGTGAGTTGCTATTGTGTTTTGTTTTTGGATTGAGTTTTGACACACCACGCTTGGGTGTATTTTGTCATCAATTCACATAGCAAGCATATGTACACCAAAAGTCAACTCACACCATTTTTTTTGTGAATCAATGTATTTTGGATTGTATTTTGAATAGTTTTGCTTTGCGCATGAGCACTTCTTTGCTGTGTTGACCCATTTTGCCCATTAACGCCAAAAATCCCTGTTAACAGAGTGTGAATTTTAACCTAATAGTTGTATTTTGTTCAAATCTGAAATAATTTTGTTTAAATCTGAGGTATATTTGACTGTTGCCATAGCTTTTAAAACTACTGTATTAAAAACATAAGCGGAGCAGGCAGCTTGATGCGGATAAATAGAGCTTGTGTTATTTAACTACATAATATATAAACCCATACTCAACAAACAACTAAATGAACAAAAATAAATCAGGCAAATGCCTAAGGCCAAAGTTCCTAAGGTCAAAAGTGCAGAAATCAAAAATGGGACCCCCAAAAAGTTCAAAAATTGAAACATTATGTAGGGTGCAGAAATCAAAAATATCAAAGATCAAAGTGCAAAAATTAATTTTCCAGAGGTTAAATTCAAAGCCAAATAAAATACAGTTCTCAATATAAAAAATATATATTTTAAATTATTTTCTAGAAAAAGAGACCCCAAGAAGTTATTTCTGCAATAAAAACTATATGTTAGATAATAAAATAATTCTTAATTAGCTGTTTTTAAAGAAACTTTTTTACTTTAAAAGTAAAATTAGACTAGAGTTTTTATATACAGCTATATTTAATTGAATATAAATTAAGAAACTAAACAAAAAACAACTTTAAAATGAATTTTTATAGTGAATTGTTTTATTGTCACAACATAAAATTAAAAGAAAGCAAAAGAAATGCAAGATTTAATTTGGAATATTAGAGAACTTTTGCAATATTCTCAAGATGAGTAAGCCAGTTGGAGGAGTTGTAGGGGGAAAGGGAGAGTTTTTTTTGACTATCTCAAAGCTGTTGAGATCCTTGCTGCTCTGGGAAGGACTTTGACGTCCATCTAAAAACTCCTGGTAAAGAGTTTCATTGGTTGCCTGTTCAACTTTGATTTATTGATCAGGACATTGAACTTGGGGTTCTTCACCCCAACACAGTTGGAAAACTTATTATGCCAGCTTTCCAGGGAGGAAGTAGTCTTTGTGGTCTTATTATTAACAAAATTGAACTGGTTCCATTCAATCTTGTTTTCTTTCTACCATGGTGTCTGGTCTCAATTTTTCCAATCTATTGGCGTTTAAAGTAATCAACAAATGGGTCATTATTTGTTAGATTAAGCCAAGGCGCTAGCTTAAGCATTTCAAAGCCTTTTAACTTCTTTGGTATCATTTAAGTCATAAACTTATGTTTTTTGAACATTAATATAATGCTTAGTTCACTGAAGAAAAGTTTAATAGTGTAAAATATACAAATATTAGAAATAAATCTTATTTCTATTAACTGTATTTTTTTGCTAAAACCCTTTTTTTCTATTTTAATAAGCCAAGAATCAAATATATGAGTTGCATGGGAGATTAATAGCAGCCCCAAATCTATAATTGATATTACCCTATCTTTGGCTCATATAATTAATTTCTTAGTTATTTTTAGAAAAAAGTTGTTGTATTTAAAATACTATTTACCCTATGTGAAATATAAGTTTTTGTTATGCGTCCAACTTCATGAACATGTCCTACTAATCCTTTAGTAGTATCAGCTCTCTTTGTTTCTCTGTCATTTGTGCAGAACTTTGCACAATAATTTATTTTGGAGTACTCCTTAACATCCTCAAATGTCAAAGGTGAAACATACAGCTCACCATCTTTCATTAAATATGAAAGATTAACATAAAATGCTTTGACTTCAAGCCAGCTTTTTTAGGCCTAGATTTTCTATCATAGATGTGAAAAAAGATTTTTTGAGAAAACATCTGAATTATTTACAAGTGTCTCAAATAAACCCTTTCTTTCTTCCTCTCTCTCAAAAACCATTTTGAGATCATTTATATTTTTTATATACATCTCATTTTTCTTTTGTTTAAATATTTTAGATAATACACCAAAATGATCATCAACAATACTTTTGCCATGACACTCAACAAATCTATTAAACTTAATTGTTCCTTTTATAATTTTAGGTACCTCTTTAAAAAGATAATATAAGAATTCATAAGATCTGAAATGATTACCATTATCAGTCCAAACTTTAATATTTTTAATATTCTTAAATTTATTGTTTTTAAGCAGACTTATCAAACACTGACCTGAAAACAAAGAGTCATGAGATAAAATTTCAAATAAAAAGTCATGATACTCATATTTAATTTTCTCATTTTCTTTAAAAGCAATTGCAAATCCTAATAAAGAAATAGGTATTTTCTCATAAAAACAATTATTTGTCTCTATAGGACCCCCACCTATTTTAAAGTTTTCTTTATAGTCTATTACTATAACACATGAACTATTATCAAGATTATTTATATCACTAATATATTCTTTATTTTGATGCTTATAAAACTTTTCACATAGGTTAATAGATTCCAAATTTTCTTTAATAGATTTAGGCAATGGCAACTTCTTTATACTCAAATCCTTTTTCTTCATTTCTAATGATTTTTTTAAGTTGCAAATGTTACATATATCAGTTTGCTTTTTGCTTTTAATTATATTATTAGGAATAAGCTTATAAAAAGCGGAAAGTGAAATAGAAATATTATTTTTTATTTTTATATCTTCATAAATTTCTTTTTTTGTTTTCAATAATAGGTATTTTATTTTAGTTGAGAATTCACTCAATTCTTTTTGTAATTCTTCATAAATCAATCCAGGGGATTTTTTTAGTGAATTGGCTAGTTGGAAATGAATTTTTTAATATATGTTTTAAAATATTTTTTATGCTTTCTTTTTTTACTGAATCATTTTTTCCTTTTTTATTTTTTGAATTTAATGATGCTTTTTTAGCATTTTTTATTTTTTTAGAATATGATTACTCATTCTTTGTCATTTTAAATCCATGATCCAAAAGCTCTTTCAGACTGTAACTTGATGTAACCAATGCTCTTAGGGAAGGAAGGTGCTTGGCAGGGGACTCTGACATCAATTCCTTTAGGTTGTTAAGGAAATCATCTGTCTTAGAATTTTCTATGACAGATAAGAAGGTACTTTTTCCAAACTCTGTTTTTAATAAGAAATATTCAAAAAAGCTGTCAAGATCATTGCCAGCAGTAAAAAGGAATGCTTGTTTAAGCATATAGATTCTTTCTCTCTTAGTAGAAGCCCCCAGTGAGAAGAAGGGTGTCATCTGAGGTACAAACTTGATAGGTTCCATAATGATAGTGGTTGGGTTCCTTGGCTTGGTTCAGGCAGTTCTTGCTTGGAAATAGATGTGCAGTTATCAGAGAGGAGTAAAGGTGTGGATTGTAAAGTAAATTTCTGTAAAGTTGAGCTGTTTAAATATCATGTTAGCTGAGCTTTTGCACTACAGGAATAAATCCCCAACTGACCCCCAACTGATCTTCTTAATTTATCAATATCACCCCTGAAGTCTGATATCATTATTTATTTACCCCTTTTTATATTCTGGTTAACTGTTGATATTTCGGCAAATAGTACTTCAATCTTGCTCAAACTAGTATCATTAGAAAGCCCTTAATCTCAGCTTTTGAAATTGTGCTGCAAGTTTATGTTTCAATACCAATTTAGTATCTTGGAGTGGTTTTGAATGTAAGCTTATAAAATTATTATTTGAAATGAAATATGCTAATTAACTCTTAAAGTATGATATTTTTAATCAGTAAACTAAATTTAAAGTTAAATTATTATTTAGCTTACTTTTAGTAACCAACTCAAAAACCTTTTTTAAATAAACTTAAGTTTATTATAACTTTTAACAGTTCTTAAAAAATGAACTTTATATATCTTAAATCTATCAAAACAAAAATGTTATTTTTAATCACATATAAATATTTGCTTGTATAATTAAATTTGTATCTTATTTTTATAGATACAATGACTAAGATCACTTTTTTCATTTAGTTTAAATAAATTTTAACCTTTATAAAATTTAATTAAATAAAGTAAGATTTTGATACATTCTTTTTTATGTTTGAATTTTTTATACATATTATCTCTAGCATACAGTATAAAGATATAATTTTATTAAATAGTTGTATAAAGCTATTTTATTAATATTAAATACTTAAAATTTTGAAAAGAAAAACTTTTACTCTCTTATAAGTTCTTATCATATATTTTCTATAAAATCTAACTTAAGAATAAATTACTTATGCCAAATGAGATCACTGAAATTTCAATAAAAGTTCAGTTTTAATTTTAGTTTTAGTTTTTTTAACTTTTTACCAGATTTTTTTATAAAACAAATCCAAAATTAATTATTTATTTATTTATTAAATATGCAAAAAAGCTATCTACCCTCTTTTTAAAAAGAGGAATTCAAAAATTATTATATTTTAAATTAAATATTTTAAAAAAGCTAAGATTTTAGGCAACAATTTAATTTCCAACAAAAAGCATCATATCAGTTTTTGTTGTATTTTTATGTTGCTCTTTTTAGAATGATGTCATTTTGTACTAATCAGCTTTCAAGAAATAATGGTATATGAAATAAGATTGTTACTAGCTTTTAATACAGTTTACTTTAGCTGTAAGTAGAAAATGATTAATTTAATATAGGTTTTTATATTATAAGGATTGAATAAGATTTATTTTGATAAAATTGTTGTAATTATTTAAATTTATTGATAAGAAAATTAAAACAAAATTTTAAAGTGTTAAGTAGCACAGTTAATAGGAAACAGATTAATCTAACAAATAATGACCCAAATGGAGCAAAGATAGCTGCATTGTTCTCCATATAATTTGTCTTCTTAAATGCCTCATATATCTTGCTGGAGTCCTTTTTCTCACCAAGGCAATAGCTGAAAAGGAGTGAAGGCCACCATGGGCTCCTGGGAGGTTGATCTAGTAACCAGTCTGTTGAGCTCAGTAAAGCTCTGCAGCTTTCTTCTGAGGCATTGTTGGAAGTGAAAGAAGCATTCATGAGGCTTGCTCTTAAATATCTTTTTGAAGGTTTTGGCTTGAGAAGGCTCAAATTCAAAAAGGAGGTGAGTATGATAAGGCTATGATGTTCCTCATCATCAATTTGGCTTGGGGTTTTAGCCTTCTTCCTCTTGGGGGTAGAAGTGGGGGCATCAGTAGGGGGAGGGAGATCCAACTTCTCCTTTAGAATCTCCAAGGCATGAGTATAGTCATCCTCATTTTTTCCTGACATTAGAAAGTAACAAATTGGTAAACCCTTATCATCATACTTTCCATGAATGCACCAAATCTGGGGGAAAATCTTAGGGCATGATGAGAAGATCCCATCAGCCAACCAGATATTGGCTGCCATCAGTCTTTTAAGGTTTTCCTGGGTGGCATAGCAGATTGTTATTTTATGCTCATTGGGACCATTATTGTTAAGGGGAAACTGTCCATCCTTGGAGGTGACTCTGAGCTCATTGGTTATATCCAGTTAAAGAAGGCAGGTGGCACTTCTGCCCACATTTTCAGACTTCCGGCAATTATCACTCACATACTTTTGAAGGGATTCAAAAGTACCAACAGATATCTTTTGAAAACAGGTTAAGTTGTGAATAGCCCTAGTGACTATCTCCTGGGAGGTAAGGCCCCTGTTGAAAGGCTGTCTATGGCAAAGGTACTACTTTATTAGGCGCTGATATACCCCAGTTGGTTCCAGGCAGGTGTGCTGATTATTCAGCTTCATAAACTGGGTAAACCCAGTTGTAGTCAGGCAGGAGGGGCAGGCCCCTCACACTTGTAATGATGAAGCACCAAGTGCTTCTGCTCATTATTACACTTAAAAATAAAACCATTATGGTAGAACCCAGAATTGCCCTTGGAGGACATTATTGGGAAGGAGATGGGCAGGACATCTGACAGTCAGAACTCCTGTTCATAGTTACATATATTATGAACTTTCAGGATATCCCAGTGCCCATGCCATCCTCAGTTAGTGTAGCATCTCCAGAGTTGTACAGGTCTTCAGGTTCTTCTTCTGAGATGTGAGGGGGCGTCTCCTCTTCATCTGCC
The DNA here is from genome assembly GCA_014839935.2 of Entomophthora muscae. Classification (NCBI taxonomy): domain Eukaryota; kingdom Fungi; phylum Entomophthoromycota; class Entomophthoromycetes; order Entomophthorales; family Entomophthoraceae; genus Entomophthora; species Entomophthora muscae. Next base: position 84,586 of record QTSX02004369.1, read on the forward strand.
TGACTGTGGACAAACTTGTGCCCAGTTGGTCTCTTGGAGGGGCTGGATGTAGGTTCCTCTTCAGAAGGCTCTTCTTCTGGAGAGGGGGAGGGCTCATTGGTCTTCTTGGTGGCCTTAGCAGCCTGCTTGGTGATCTTCTTGCTGGTCTTGGGGCCATAGTTCTTGGATCTGGAAGGGGTGTCCTTCTTTGGGTTGATGGGAGTTGACTTGGGGGCATCTAGATGACTCAAAGTTGGTATTTTTTTGGTTAGTAAAAAAGAACATAAATTATTAATAAAGCTATCATTTTTTAAACAAAACTGAAAGCCAGAGAGATGTTTACTATATATTTTTTAGTTTTAATAAATATTTTTATTGGAGAAGTTAACTTTATACTTCTTTTGAAAGGAGCAAAAAAGGGGTTTTTGATCAGATATTAGGGAGTTTTGGTTTCAGCACTTTGATTTAAAACACTCCCTAAAAAATATGGAAATATATTAACATATTAAATTAATTTAATATTTTTCTGAAAACTGCCAAAATCAGCAGTATTTAATAAAGCTTCTAAAAAGCTAATATAAACTGACCCAAAATGCATGAAACTCTACTATGTTTTAAAGCAAGTATATAACCTTTAAAACGCTTATTTTAAGCTAGAAACTTACATTGGTTAAATAGTAATGGTTTTTCAAGCTAGATTGTTGGTTTAGTTAAAATGCACTTTCAATTTCTGCACTTTCAATTATAAACACCTATTGGAGCTTAGTTAATAAAATATTAAATTCAAACATAAACTAAAATATATTGGTGGCACTAAATCAGTGTACTATTAATTTCAATTTGAAGCATTTTCAATTTGCGCACTCTACCACTACACCCAGTAAATTACTAAGTAGTCATATAATATTTGTTTCATTCAGCACTCTATCTTTTACCTAATAAAAATCACTAAAAATATAATTAAATGATTTACAGGTGATTATGAACCTTTATGATAGGTTTTAGCTTATTTGGTTGAGTATCATATGTTTATTAAGCTTTTCTGATCATTTATATAGTGGTATAATCAATATTAAGTGATTTTTTTTTTAATTTTGGGGCCTCAAATATTAAATTGAAGAGACTTCTGGACTTTAATTTCTGCACTTTCAATTTTGTCCCCTATATTCAAAAGTATGAATAATATCTATTTTAAAAGCCAGATTAATTTAAGATGTGTTTTAAATTGCATTGATTTGGGCACTTCAAACTTGTTTTATTTTATTTTAGCTACTAGTTGAAATATTTAAAAAAAGTCTAATTTAAGAAAAATATTAAATTTTAAAAAAATTATTGAAAAAAGTGCAGAGATCAAAAAATCCATTGTTTTGGAGATTTTGATCTCTGCACTTTGACTTTAGGCACTTGCCCTTTAAATCATATTTTATTATTTCACGTGTTTGCTTATTATAACTACTGTATTATAATATATTTACATATATTACTATTATAATTTAAATGTTAAAATTTAAATATTAAAATAAAATTAAAAATAAAATTAAAAATAAAATTAAGAATCAAAATAAAAATAAAAGATAAATTGCAAGGAAAGATAATTTATTAAGGGGATGCTACTTGCAAAGAGGAATGTAATTATTCTGGGATATTATACCCCAGAATTAAATTTTCTACTATTGTGTCCAATTGGGACCACATACTCTTTTGTACGTGGTGGACAACTCTGGATGCAATTGCAAGAGGAATGGCGCTCAGTACCCTGGTGGTTGCTGAGTGTCTTATAAAAGGCAGTTGCAAAAACAAATTGATTAGGAGTTGGTTCTTGGGAGGTATTGTGTATCAGTACAACAAAGCTAATGTAAAACAGTTGTATAGGATATGCTCTACAGTTTGGTAGCCCTGCAGCGTCTTCCTTTTGTCTGGTGCCATCTGGCAGACGTCCATTTGAAGGGGGACATCCTCTGGATTTTTCACGTTGGCTTTCATGATGCAGTGGATGCTTACCTCAAGGTAAACAGTGAGGTTGTCATGAATGACATTTCTCCCAAAATAAGTGGGAAACTCCAACTAGGAGAATTGAACTCAGGACCTGATTCTGAGGGTTGTGGGGATCCTGCGGGCTCTTGGGCTGCCCACCTGTGTTTTTCACGGTTAGCCGGTGGAAGTGCTGAAACAGGTATTGGTTTGAATCCAATTAATCAAAGAATTTTGCAGGCCGACTGGCCACAAATTTTCAAGAACAGGCTGGATTGCTGGAAGCTCTAAACTAATATGATGACATTACTGTCATAGTTGACAGGCCATCCAAAAAGGGGCTTGCTGCTCAGCACAATGGGCCAAAATCTAAAGGGAATCCAGATAATTGGCTAGAAACCCAGGCTGCTGGGCCATGTGATCCCCAGTCATGTAGTGACCTCAAAGCCACTTCTGAAGATGTGCAGCTTAAAGAGCAAAGGTTGTCCCAGCTTAAGGTTTCTGAAGGTCACTTAGTCCTAAATGATGGGAACACCAGTAGCAGTGATGAAGCCATGAAGATGTTGTTCTTGGACTTTCAGATAGAAGTCATTCCAGCAGAGGATATGAAAGACCAGAAGGATCAGAATGTGGCCAAAACTCTTGACCAGGAGGAAACTGAGCAAACTCAGCTATCAGGTGATGGGCTAGATTCTGAACTTAGCATTTTAAATGGTATTTAAGCCCCATGAAGTCTTGATGAAATGATATTGCCATTCTGAAATAAATAAGATTATGGGACCTTGGTTTTACCATTTTATTCCCCATTTTCTTCTTGGTTGTTTTCCATTTTACCACTGTTCCAACCAAAAATCTTGGGCAGACGTCCTGCATTCCTGAGGAAGCCCCTGAAACCTGGCCCAAATTTTATTGTCCTCTTGGAGCACCCTTTGGTCTGCTGCATTTCTCTGACTATCCCCTTAAGCCAGAGTAATGGGAGTTGACTGTGAAAGAGACCCTCTGCCCAGATTACCTGGCCCAACAGATTACCCCACAAACAGCTTTCTATTAAGGTGCTTGGTGCAAACAACCAGCCCCCAAAATCTGTGAAAATTATAACTATTTGCCTGCCTACCAGATAGATATGAAAGCAACTCTGACACCCAAACCTGACTGCCTACACCCCACCCCAGGACTGTCTCCACCCACAGCTAACCAACATACAGGCATTGAATACATCACCTTGGCTGGGTTAGTTGGCACTATGGTACCCATTTCTGGACCCTGGGCCTTAGTAGGACAATCAGCATCTTATCTCATCAAGTTAGTGCCCCTCCTATGGTGGACTCTACCCTCCTACCAACTGAGCAAGTTGGCAGCTGAGGCTAACAGTTCCTCCCCTGGAATGCAGTATCTTGACAGAGGTGCAGTCACTTTGAAGTATAGCTTTCTGCAAATAAGCAGAACTTCTTGTATGTAATGACTAATCTATTCATAGAGTGGCGGGTGTATACTTCTGGGAAGTATAATAAACAAGATAAAGGGGAAAATTAAGAAGCAAATGATACTTTTTTGGATATAAATATAGGATAATATATAGCATCATGGAAAGCCACATACTGTCCATGTACGTCATGGAGGTCATGGGGATTATCTGAGTAATGCTCCTCTAAAGTCACAAGGTTTATTCAAGTTGTGTTCTTCTTAGGATCTGAGTTTTTTGATCCCTGTAATAGATGGCCAAATGTTAGTGGTGTCACCAAAATAAAGGTTAGTTGTTGAAGCATTTGGTGAACTAATTGGGATGTTAATTTCCCAAGAGGGATTAATAAAAGATGTTACAATATCTCCCCCTGGGGTGCTGGAAGGCGGAGCCTTGGGAATTTTCCTTTTAGCGTCAGGGATGCAGGCTTGGTATTGATCCAGTTTGGCGTTGGGGACAGGTAGTCTGGAATTTTTTTGGGCTGTTCTTGCTTTAAACAGGCAGAGTTGGTTGTGGTGCATACGTTTTAGTTCAGTATGGGCTCCAATTCTCTTGATGAGGTAGGCATTGTTGGGCTTGACTTCCATGACAATGCCTGGTCCATGTAACCCTGGTTTCAACTTATGCTGATTGTGACTGACAACCCAGATTTTGTTCCTGACTTGGAATCTTTCCTGCTGCAGTGGTATTGCTTCTCTCTTGACTCTTTTTTGTTACATGCCTTCCTGGTCTCATCTAGAATGCTGTACGTTGGGATCACTGTTGTCTGGCACCTTTTTGGGCAGAGGTAATTGTGATCCTGCAGTTGTACTAACAAGGGAGGGCTTTTCCTCATAGACAAGTTCATAAGAGCTTTTGCCTGTGTTACAGTTGACTTGTGTCCTACAGAACATGAGTGCTGTTGGAAGTATGTCAACTCAAGCCTTTGGATTGATAGCAGATAAATTGCTGAGGGCTTCTACAAGCAAGCCATTTAGTTGTTCTACTTGTCTATTTGCTTGAGGGAGATACAGGATGGCTGTGATTTTTTTGGCAAGGTAGATGTTGGTGTCAATGGCCTTAAGTTTGGTGCCCCTGTCTGTGATCAGAGGGTACGTCTCCCAAGTTTGGCTATGCTTTCTTTCCCAATAAATTATCTCACATCATTGCCTTTGTGTTCTTTTGTTGCTTGTGCCACAGGCCACCTGGTTGCATAGTCAATAGCTGTTATGATGTACTTTTTGCCCTTGTTCTCACCAGACATTGGTCCCCCAATATCCAACAACCATACCTTGAAGAGTTATGTGATGGATACAGGTACTACTGACTTGGGTGGTGCCTTGGTTTGGGCGTACTTCTCACAGATTTTGAATTGTTCCAGTATCTCTCTGATATCATCTAGCATGCTGGGACACCAGTAGCATGTCTTGAAATATTTGTGCATGTTTCTGCTACAGGTGTGTCCTAGGTCTATATGATATTAGAGGATTGTGTCAATCTTTTGTGTTGACAGGACGTAAGGTACAGTGTCACCATTTGGAAGTATTTGGTGCAGAGTGCCATAACCGTTTTTGAACAGATGTTTGTTCTTAAGGACCTTCTATTTGATGTCTGTTGGGGTGCCAGGTGGGAACCCTTCTTGGAGATTTACATGATGAGAATGGGCCAGTCAGGGTCCCCATCAGCATATAGGATATGTTTACTTTATAGCCTTGAAAGGGCATTTGCGGTAAGCATTTCCTTGACTGGCTTGTATTTGATTTGTTTGAGGTATCTCTGTATGAGGCTCATCCAATTGGCTTGCCTTCTTGACAAGTGCTGTTGTGTATTAAAGAATATTAATGACTTGTGATTGGTGAGGACTTTAAATGTTTGGGCTCTTTCTAGATAACATTGTCATTTCATGAGGCAGTGTAAAATGGCTACTAGTTCTTTATTGTGTATAGAAAATCTTTTTTCACCCTCAGAAAGCTTCCTTGACTTGTATGCCACAGGGAGAAAGTCCTTTTCTGCTGTCTGGATATGGAGTGCTTCTCCTATGGAACAGTCAGACGCGTTAGTTTCCAACTTGTATATCCCTTCACAGTTTGGTTATTTAAGGATAGGGGGCGGTAACCATTTGTTCTTTTAGTTGGCAGAAATGTTGGCCTTGTAGAGGTGTCCATACAAATTTGGTTGTTTTGCCTGTAATGACTGATAGAGGGGCCGTTAGAGCACCCCAGTCAGGGATAAATCTTCTAACATAGGCTACCATGCCTAGGAAGGTACAGAGTTTGCTTTTGTTTCTGGGAGCTGGCATTTTGGTTATGGCACGTATCTTTTCTGGGTCTGGTTTGATTCTGTTCTTGCGGATAATGTGACCAAGGAATGGGAGTTCAGCCAAGAAGAAGTCACACTTTGATGGCTTTACAATGAGTTGGTTTTCTTTGAGGGTGTGGAGGACCAGGCGGACATCTTCCCAGTGTTGTTTTAGGGTTTGACTGTAGATAGTTATGCTGTCCAGGTAGATGATTGCTTGCTTCCCAGTGTGTTCTTTAAAAACCTTGTTCATTAAGTTCAAAAAGGTGCTTGGGGCGTTTTTCATGCCAAAATTGAGGACAACACACTCAAAGGATCCATACTAGGTTCTAAATGCAGTCTTTGGAATGTTTCCAGGCTTTACGCAAATTTGGTGATAGCCTGTTGTCAAATCAATTTTTGTGAAGATTTGGGACTCCCCCTGGGGCATCAAAAAGATCATCAATAAGGGGCAGAGGATACCTGTTCTTAATTGTGACCTTTTTAAGTGCCCTGTAGTCTGTGACTAGGCAGAGTCTTCCATCTTTCTTTACCACAAAGAAGACAGCGGCACCAAAAGGCAATTTTAAGGGTCTAATGAGGCCCTTCTCAAGTGATTTGTCCAAATAGGCTTTCAGAAAGCCGTCTTATTTGGGTGTAAGGTGGTAAATGGGCTGTGCTTTTAGGACACTCCCCTTGATTTGGATTTCTGTTGTATACCACGGTTGGATGATAACCCTGGTAGGGTTTCTTGGAAGACTGAAGGGAACTCACTGACAAGCTGATCTTGAATATAGTCCTTTTCAAATCTAGCCTTCATATTCTTAAAATGAATGATCTCATATGTGCAGGTGTTCCAATTGATCTTACTAGGGTCAGTTTCCTCCTCTATTTCCATGATTTTCACAAACACATGGTCTCTCATAAGTATATCAAAGTGTGTTGGGTAGATATGGTGGTGTACTTTGCCTCATTGTATTGTGAGGGTTGTGTTGTCCCAGTCAATGTGAGGTTTGGTCTTTCTCATCCATCCCAGGCCAAGTATAACATTCTATTTGGGGATTGGTATGATAGGACTGCTAAGTGTTGTTTGCACGTCTCTAATTTGGGTGCAGAAAAGTTTGCTTCTCTGTTGACTGGTGTACTCCTGTTGTCTGCCATGATAACTTTCTTGATGTTGCTTTGGACTGTTGATAGTTTCATGAGGTTGGAATTTTTTTTAACATGGGATTGATCTGCTCCAGTGTTGAATAGTGCTGTGCCCTGATATATGCAAAACCAGAAATGATAAGTGAGGAGTTTATTCCCAGTTTGGGCGGCAATAGTAGAGGATTGCTGGAGGGTACTTGGATCATGGTAATTGAGTTCATGTTCTGGTCACTGTACAAGTATTGTGTATTGGGGGAGGGCGGCTTGTCTAAGCACTCCCGTGAGCTTTTCCCTCCTCATTGGTGTTGCAACTGAACCAATGAGGATTCAGTATTTGGAATTGGGGAAGACAACTGTCCAATAGAAAGGACAGAATAATAAGAAAAAGGTATTGTTTATTGTATAATATTGTAAATAATATATTTATGGGGAAAGCCACACAGCCACAAGGGGGTGGCATGGTGGCTTGTTCCATGTAAGGATTAAAGCCAAAGAATAACTTGTGTGGGTATCAGCAGGTCAAATTGGTAGTGCTCCTAATTAGGAGGAAGTGCCTGCAATTTGATATTGCCATCAGATTGGTCCATGTTGTTAGATACGTCAAGGGGCAAATCATCAAGCACCCCCTGTGTATTGTAAGATATGTTAGCAGGTAAGTCTGGAAACTTGGTTGCAACACCCCCCTTGCCCCCTGCTTGTTGTCAGACACCAGGATTGTAGTCTGCGGGAGATCTGGGAAGGTCTGCACAAACAAACTGTGTGGGAATGGCGCGGCAGGGGCGCAAGCAGTTGTGGTGGAGCGTCATGGTGTTTCTTTGGGCATCTTCAAGCCAATAGGTGTGATTGTCATAGACTGCATCTATATTGAAGGGCCCTAGGTTGTTGGGCTCCAACTTAGCCGGATTTTGGTTGAGGGTATAGACAGGGTCACCTACAGCATATCTAGCTTCAAGGTGCCTTTTCCCTCCTTCAATTTGTTTGTGCTCAGCTTCTCAGGCTTTGGCACGCCATTGGTTTAGGGATGGAGTTGCCAACAGGGGGGCTTTCCAGGAACTGTGGACTGTAGCTTCCCCTGTTCAACTCCTGTCAGACTGTCAGGCGTCCCAAAGGCCAAGGTGCTAGGACTGAACCCAGTGCCTCAATTGATTCTTGCTTGTAGGCTAAGTAGAGAGGTATGCAAGTGTTCAGTTCATGTAGTATTTTGGTGCTCCTGTGAGAGATTGGCAATCAGTTGGACCAGAAGCCGTTTAATTGCTCTACGCGCCCATTGGCTTGCAGATAGTAGGGAGTGGTAACTACCCATTGGAGGGCATTCTTGGCACAGTACGCTTTCATGACCTGCCCCACAAGTTTGGGACCACCATCTGTGATGAGACGTTTGGGCCACCCAAAGCGGGCCACAATTTCCTTGCCAATGAAGCAGGTGATGGTGGTATGGTTAATTGTTGCCCATGCTACTGGCCAATGGGTGAAGTAGTCAATGGCTGTGATGTTATATTTCTTCCCAAGTCTGTCTTTGGGCAAGGTCCAACAATATTGAGGGCCTACTGCTCAAAGGGTTTCATTGCCTTAATGGGCAGGACAGACTTGGGGGTGCAGGCTTTGACATGTTCTTTTCACACAACACACTTGTCTTGAGAAGATCCAAGATGTCTTGGCGCATACAAGGCCACCAAACCTTAAGCTTCATGATTTTGAAGAGGTTAAGTCCTCTTATGTGACCCAAGGTGTGGTGATAATGCAGTATGGTATCTCCTTGCTGGGCAGTGGGAACGTACAGTATCTTCTCACCAGTCTCTGCCCAGCAACAAACATTGCCAGCATCAGTGGTGAACTAACTTTTGTTGTCTTTTAATTTGGAGATAGTTGTGAAGTTGAGACCTTTGTAGTGGGTTGCTTCAGGACGCAGATAAAGCATTGGCCAGTCCAGGTCTAAGCTGTTGTCCCCTGTGATGGACGCCACATATAACCTGGAGAAGTCATCAGCAGTGACAAGTTCCTTTCCAGGCTTGTATTCAATGTGTAGTTGGTAAGGAGACAGGCTCTTAACCCAGCCTGTATGACTTTGAGTCAGATGGTACTGTGCATTGAAGTACTGGAGCAACTTGTGGTCTGTCAGGACACAGGGTGGAAAGGTGGCTCCTTTCAGGTAATAACACCAATACTTGACACAGTGCATAATTGCCACTAACTCTTTATCATGTATGGGGTAACACTGTTCCAAGTTAGTAAGCTTCCTGGACTCATATGCCACAGGGAGGAAGGCGCCATTGTCAGTTTCTACCTGTAGTACGCCCCCTATGGCCCTGTCAGAGGCGTCATTCTTGAGTTTGTATTGGCAGTTCCAATTGGGGAACTTCAATACAGGTGCAGTTGTAAGTCTCTGCTTCAGCATCTTAAAAGCTTGGTCTCTGGCAGGGGTCTAGTGGAAGCGCTGTTTGGTGTTCAGGAGCTCGGTGAGGGGTGCAGTAAGTTCTTCACAGTTGGGGATGAATTTACACATGTAGGAAACCATGCCTAAGAAGGTAAACACCTGACTGACATTGGTGGGAGGTGGCATACTGGTGATTTCCTTGATCTTGGCAGAGTCAGGCTTTATCTCTTGAGCAGAGATGGTGTGCCCAAGGATCAGCAGCTGCCTAAATTAAGGACATGCATTTGGAGGGTTTAGCTTTTAGCTGATTTTTCCAAAGGGTGTTGAGGACAGCATGGAGGTGTTGGAGGGGCGTGTTTTGATCTTGAATGAATAAAATAATGTTGTCAAGGTACACACCACACATTTCCCAATAGATTCCTCAAATGCTTTGCTCATCAACATAGCAAAGGTGGAAGGAGTGTTGGTCATCCCAAAGTTTGTGATTCAATACTTGAACAACCTGTAGTGTGTGCAGAAGGAAGTTTTTGCCTCATACCCTGGTGCAATGTGGACCTGGTTGTACCCCACGGTGAGATCAATCTTTCTAAAGACCTTTTCACCCACAAGTTTGTCAAATAGGTTGTCAATCAACAGCAGGGGGTACTTATTCTTAGCCGTCACCTTGTTTAGGGCGCAGTAGTCTGTGACCAGGTAAAGAGACCTGTCCTTCTTGGCTACAAAGAAGACAGCTGCCCTGTATGGAGAGAGCAAGGGGCAAATGAAGCCCTTGTTAAGCGCGTCCACAAGGTGCTGACAAAGGGTCTCATCTTTTTTTGGTGCGAGACAGTATAAAGGACATGTTTTAGGTAGCAACCCTTGGAGTTATACAGCGTACTGGATCTCCTGGGGAGGAGATAGTTGATTGAGTGTCTCACTGAACACGTCCTTATACCTCTCAAGGAGATTGGTAAGCGCTGGTGTAGGTTCAGTGGTCAAGGGGTGGTCTGCAGGTGGCTCTGTGCAGATAACTTTGACTGAGCATTGATTAAAGTCTAGTTTCCCCTCTTGAAATTGTAAAATCCTGTTTTGGTTATCCTGACAAACACAGTACCGTGAAGAAACCTGCTTATTTCAACAAGGTATATCTGGAAGCCTGCCCCATTTCTATTGAAGGTGATAACAAACATATCCCAATCAATGTAAGGACAATTGTGACAAAGCCAGTCAAGTCCAGCAATTACATTGTTGCTGAGACCTGCCATGATTGGCCCAGAAAGTTTAACCTGGATGTTCCCCATTCTCACAGAGAAGGGTACCGTCTCATGGGTAATTGTCACTCTACAGGAGTCAGCTACTTGTACTGGCTTGAATCTGCTTGGCATGCAGTCTAACTGTTGAGAATCAGCAAACGTCTGGTCCACCATGGTGTGGTTGGCCCCAGTGTCCACCAAAAATTTGTGGGGGGTTTCTACAAAAACAGAAGGGATCAGACAAGGGGGTTGATTTATTGAGGGAGTGGCTTGCTTGAAGCACAGGAATGTCACTGTGGACCTGGAAGACAACCAGGGTTTCAACTTTGTGTACATTATAGTTGCATGGATTTTTGGAAAGGAGAGATTGAGAGTGCAGGTCAGCTGGGGTTGTAGGATGTTGTGTTCTGAGGTGCAGCACAGACACACAACAGGAAATCTTAACCTTATGATTGGATCTGTACTAAGTCTTGGTTAAATGGCAGGGAAGGCTATGCGTTTACCTTGCAGCCCTGGAAGAATAATCTCTACTAGTTGTGGCTAGAGAGAGGCGCAGAAGTACAGAAGACACAAAGACAAAAATGTCAATAGAACTTAGATTTTATTGTTGAATACAAAATGGAATATATAGTGGCTAGGAAGACCACAAAACACTACCAGGATGGTAGGATCACTTGCCACCAGCATGAGTGGAGCAAGTGAGTTGTGCAGGATCAATAAAGTGAACAATTGTACTTCCTGATTCAGTCATCAACTCATTTTGAGAGGCAAAAGCAAAAGTGAGATATTTGTCTTCAAAATGGCCCACCAAAGGCAAAATTTAAGCATGGTGAATAGTAGCATTCACAACATTGCCCTCCCCTAGATTGGCCTTAGGAGGGTGGTATTTACAAAGGAACTTTGCGTACACTTGAGAAAAAGGACAGCCACTGGAGAGGAGCTTTATAGTGTATTCAGAACCTTGTTTAAAGGTCACTTCTAAAGGGCCAATCCACAGAGAGTCCAACTTATGTGTGCAACCACCTACTCTGTGTTGGTAGTAAAGTACATGGTCACCAACATCAAATTCAGGCAGGGGGAGCGTCCAGCATTATTGGGAGAGAGCTCAAGCATCTTAGTCTTGTATGCAGAAGTGTAGGCAGTGGCCTGTATATCAATTATGCAGTTGACTAGATCCTTGATGTGGTCCTAAGGATTCATGGCCTTATCAGAGGTAAGCAGGGGGCCCCCAGAAGCAATGGGGTAGTAGCCTCTCACCCATACAGCATAGAAAAAGGAGCGTATCCAGTGACATGATATTTGCTAAGGCAATATACAAAGAGAGCAGCAGGTAAGTATAGGTCCCAGTTGGCAGCATCAGAGTAAGTGAGCTTCCTCATGAAGAGACCAGTGTTGAATTTGCATGCTTGACGGCCCCATTGGTAGAAGGGTTGTAGGGGGCAGAGAAGGTCCAGTGTGATCCCAAAGCTTCTACAACAGAGGTTACCAGATTGGCATAAAAGTTAGCCCCATTATCTGAGAGCAACACTTGAGGACAGCCATGGCGGTAGAAAACATCTTGTAACAGGAAGGCAGCAGCTGTCTTAGCTGTGATGTCTTTTGTAGGGCAAGCCTCTACCAACTTGCTGAATTGATCAATAGCAATCAGAATAAAGCAACACCCAGATTGTGAGCAGGGGAGAGGACCTACCACGTCAATGCTGACAGTGCAAAAGGCATGTTGCAGGGGGACTAATTTGAACTTGTGGGCAGCAGCTTGAGGCCTCTGCAGCTGGCAGTTGTGGCAGCTAGCTATGACGTCTGGGATCAGCAGGCAAAGGTTCTCCCAGAAGTGATTCTTTTGAAACCAGTCAAAGGTCTAAGCAATGCCTCCATTCCCAGTCTCTTTATGAGCTTGTGGCACCAACAAGAGGCAAAGACTGGGTCATACATAAGGCAGATACTGATCTTGTACCTTCTTGAAGAGCTGATTGTCGCATATGAAGGTATCTTCAGATAGCTTGGACAAGGCCAGTTGTACCTTTTCTGTCTCACTTTTCCAAGAAGAAGGGTACCCAATTAGTTTTTATAACCAATCAGCCTCTGCAGGATGCAAAGCAAGAATGGGCATTCTGGAGAGCCCATCAGTGTTCTGGTGTTGAATCCCAGGGCAGTGGATCACCGTGAAGTTGTATCCCTGCAGACGTAGAGCCCATCTAGCTAGGCGTCCTTCAGGCTCCTTAAGCTGTTGTAACCACTTAAGAGAAGTGTGGTCAGTGACAACAGTGAAGTGGGTGCCATATATGTAGTGACAAAACTGCTTGACTGCATGCAACACAGCAAGGCACTCCTTCTCTGTGACACTATAGTTCTTCTCATGTTTTTTTAGCACACGGGAAGTGTAAGCCATATGATGGTCTACATCCTCGTTGTCTAGTTGGGCCAGAATAGCTCCAATAGCAAGATCACTAGCGTCAGTGTACAGGATGAACTCCTTATTGTAGTCAGGATACACTAGGATGGGAGCTTCTTTGAGTTTTGGCTTAAGGGTCTCAAAGGCTTGCTGCTGACTGGTGGTCTATTCAAAAGGGACATTACATAACAGCTGAACTAGAGATTCACTAGTATTAGAAAAGTCAGGGATAAACTATCTGTAGTATCACATCATCCCAAGAAAGACTTGGACCTCTTGCAGGTTGGTGTGCAGAAGCATTTTGCCAATGGCCTCAACCTTCTTAGTCATTGGGCAAATCCCTGTCTGGGTTACTTCATGGCCCAAGAATTCAAGACGTTTTTTAAAGAAGGCGCACTTGGAAGGTTTTAGTTTGAGGCCAGCGTCTCAAACCTTTATGAGCACCTCTTTGAGATGAGCCAGGTGATTGGTGAAGGTAGCGCTGAAAACTGTTATATCATACAAGTATACTAGGACGCAAAACAACTTCAGGTCACAGAGGATGGAGTCCATGGCCCTTTAGAAGGTGGCCAGGGCGTTGCAGAGTCCCTGTGGCATGCGAGTAGGTTCAAAAAGCCCTTCAGAGGTAATGAGCGCAGATTTTTGGCAATCCTTGGGCAATAGGTCAACTTGCCAGTATCCAGATGCCAGATCCATTGCAGAGAAAAACTTAGAGCCTCCAAGACGTCAGAGAGCATCATCAATATATGATAAGGGGTACAAGTCCTTCTTGGTCAAAGAGTTCAATCAGCGGTAGTCCATCACAATACAATGACCCCCATCTTTCTTCTTCAAGATGAGTATCAGGGATGCCCAAGGACTTTGGGAAGGTGCCAGCAGCCCAGCGTCCAACAGTTGTTTGAGCTCTTTAGATACCTGGGCATCCTCTACACAGCTGCAGCAATATGGTTTAGCACAGAAGGGAGAAGCGTCTCTAGTGTCAATCTGATGGATAATGCCTTTGGCTAACCCATAGTTGGTACTGTCCTTTGCAAAGATGTTGGAAAATTGGTCTAGAAAGTCTAGCACCTCTTTCTGTTGAACCAGGGACAGCTGTGGAAATTCTTGTGCAGTGAACAAGGATAGGACTTGGGGTTCATCCTCAGGTAGGTTAAAATCTTGAAATGTGCCAAAGGGATGAAGAGACAGGACATCAGGAGCGCTTGACAACATGCCATATCCAACAACCTGCCCCCTAAACACGGTCATGGGGAGAGCAGTCAGGTTGGCCATCAATAATTGAACAGGGTCCTTATGGGAGACATCTAGGATTCCAAGACAGAGATAAGGTTTGTTGCGCCCTAACAAGGAGGGAGAGTACAACTCCAAGAAGGTTTGTTCAGGTAGTTCATATGATATCTGGGAATCTAGGATGGCCTGGGAGCCAGGTGGAATGATGACAGCAGACGTGGCTAGGAGAGGAATCCCTTCAGACGCAGGACAAGCCATTGGTGGACATTCCATGTTTAAGGAGTGGGTGCAATATTTGAGGTTGAAAACCCCAGTGGGATATTCCAAGGCACATGTCTTGAGCTGTTTCCCAGGAACTTTAACCGGCTCTTCAAAGATCAGAGGGACTTCATACCCCAAAATAGAGAGGTAACCATCTTTTAAGTTGATAATCCCATTATATTCCCTAAGGAACTTGGTGCCAACTAAGAGATTGTAACTCTTATTTTCCAAGACAACTGCTGGCGCAGCTAGGAGAAGCTTGCCAAACCGCATAGGTAGAGCAGAGTATGCCCCTATGGCGCAAGTCATAGACAGTCCAGCTGTGCCATACAACTGGTGATAATCAAGGTCAGGGGCAAGTTTGAGTTTCTTCACAAGCTTGGAGGATACAACGTTGACTAGCAAGCCAGTGTCTAGAATGGCCTTGATCTTCACTTTTTGAATGGATATCTCTACTTGAGTGATAGTGCAACCAAAGGGTGGAAGGACAGCCAAGATATCTTGAGCCTCTGCTAGTTTCTTATCCCACTTCTCAATCATGCATCTTAATCCTGGGAACTCCTTATAAACAGTCTGGAGGGGGAGCAAAATAGATACATTCTTGAAGACAGCATCAGCAACCTCAGCAGCTTCTTCTGATGACTCCACTAGCACAGGGGACCTCTTAGCCTGAGTGAGGTAAGGGCAAGAGACAATTTCTTTGGCTTCATGCAAAGGCTTAACAGTAGTTGTAGTCTTTTCTGAGTGCAATTTATAGGGGACTGTAATTGTTTCAGGAACAGCCATAACAGAGTACCCATATGCATTGGCGTCATCAGTATCAGAGTCATCCAGGTCAGAGTTGTCAGAGATATTGGAAAAAAGAGAAGGATAGGAGGAGCCTTATTATCAGCAGGCTCAGAGTCATATATAGAGAGAGGGATTGAAAGAGACTGGGAAGAGTTGTCAACCAAGGATATTTCTGCCTCTAGGTTGACTGCTCTTTTCCCGCCTGCTCATTTGGATCAGCCCCTTCAACCCGTGGGTTGGTGTATACTCAAGAATGGTGACTTATATGACCACAGTTGTGACAACCTTGGCGTTGAGGAGGATTTTGCAAGTTCATGGTAAGAATGCAAGGACCACAGGAAGATGAACCAGAGTTAGAAGTAGCTCAACCTTCCCTAACAACTGCTCCAGAATGGGTAAGGCGCATATCCTGCAACAGCGTCTTTATGCTCTTCATAGAGGAAAACATAGCTTTATGGGCTTTGAAGTGAAGACACAGAAGCTGTTTAACCTTGAGGGCTTGAGCGCAAGCCATGTAAGCTTCATGGGCTGTCAACTGTCTGCCTGTTATCAGTTGCTGTCCTTCCATGTAGAATCTTTCTGCAAACTCAGCTAGCGTCTTTTTAAGCTTGAAAGCAATATGAATGAAGACGTCCTTCTTTACTTCCAGGCTAAGGTCACCACCAAACTTGTCAATAAGAAGCTGTTTCATATCCTCCCACATCTCAATAGTGGGCAGCCCAGGCACCACCACCTCCTGGCAAGTTGGATGTAGACAGGTCAGAATATGTTCTTTCTTAACTTTGTCTGAAGCCTGTCTCATGGCAGTTTTGTAGATAGTTAGGAAAGCTGCAATGGTTAAGGTTTTAGGATCAAAGACTTGCTTAAAGGTAGGCTTAAAGTGTGCTTCAGGGGGTTGGGCCACTATTTTTGCTATTGAGTACGTTTATACGCGGGGAAAACTCTGCTTCAGATTCAGAGGGAGGCTGTCTAGCCCATAGCTGACAAACACTTTCTTCAAGGGTAGTCAGGGTCTCAACAGCGCGGGCACCCGTATTGATAGCTTGAGTGGTCTGTTATGCAATAGCATCTAAGCGTTGACCTTGGGTGGTCACTATTGTGGAGAGCTCAGCCAGTCAAGAAGTAAGGGATGGCCTCACTGAGAGGCAAGGGGCAAACCTATCATTCATAGAGTTGATCACGTCATTCATCTCTTGTACGTCTCTATCCAGTTTAGTATGGTCCAGCTTTAATTGATCCACCTTGTTAGCTAGGGAAATTAGTTCCCTAGCGCATTGGATTTGAGGAGCTCCTGGTAAGCCAGGGCAGCAACCATCCTCATCAACAACCCCAACTGGACTAGCAGCAGTTGCCATCATTTCATGTAGGGCAGCAAGTTCTTGCTGTAGCTCCGCAACTTGAGCAGTCAATTCAAGCACATGGGGGTTAGGTTGAGGAGCCTCAGCAGGACGTCCTTGACTGCAAGTAGTTGTACATAGCTCTCAAATAGTGTCCTATATTTTTTGCTCTCAATCAACCAAATCTTAAAGAGGGGAGAGGGCAAAACATCTGGCTTAGGCGTAGCTAATTCATTCACTTGGCTCTGAAATTTGGCTATAGCAGTAGCAGTGGCAGCTCTTTCTTGATCAAACGCTGCACCGAGTTCATTAAGGCTGTTAACAGAAAAGTCCACTACCTGCTGTAGTTGCTCAAAGGAATACATGCTGAATGCATTGAGCTGTTGTACAAGTCATTTGAATTTGGTGAGATAAGCGTTTAAGGTGGAATCTACTTGAGTTTGCCAGGGTTGTTCTAGCTGGTGAAACTTATGTAGACACTCTCTCACGTATTTGGGGATGGACTGGCGCACTTGTTCAATAGAATTAACCAAACAGGTCTGGGAGGTAACAGAGTTGCGCTGATTGTCAGATACCAAGGAAAACAGGAAATGAACCCACTGTTGGTAGGCAGCAAACTGGTCCCAGTGATGAGTAACTGCTGCTTGTAGAGACAAGATTTCTTGGAAGTGGAGCCGCAACACCATTTGATGGTGGTCCAAGGCAGGCTGCACAAAGGACAATAGTAAGTGCTCAGCAGAGCCAGCTGCTGAGAGGAGATGTTGTGGAAATTGAGGAGCCACAATTAATTTGTAGTATTCAACCTGACTGAACTGCAGCTGAAGGCAAGGAATGGCTCCTTCATGGGCTATCCCAAGGGCTACTGACATGACTTGTTCTAAGTCAGGGGTACCCATGGGGTAAGCAACTAGGTGGGGACCATTCCCAAGGTTCAGTACAGTAGGGACAATAGGCAGGTTGGCAATATCTTCCTCAATAGGAGGGCTAGTAAATTCAGGTGAAGTTGGCTCTTGTATAGGCAGAGGCAAAGGAACTGAAAATGTGGATGTGAAAGGGATAACCAAGGGGTTTACAGCCCCTGTAGTGAGCACCATTTTTGTTGTGTTCTGAGGCGCAGCACAGACACACAACGGGAAATCCTAGCCTTAGGATTGGATTTGTACTAAGTCTCAGTTAAATGACAGGGAAGGTACTGTGTGTTTACCTTGCGGCCCTGGAAGAATAATCTCTACTAGTTGTGGCTAGAGAGAGGCGCAGAAGTACAGAAGACACAAAGGCAAAAATTTGAATAGAACTTAGATTTTATTGGTGAATACAAAATGGAATATATAGTGGTTGGTGGTACCACAAAACACTACAAGGATAGTAGGATCACTTGCCACCAGCATGAGTGGGGCAAGTGAGTTGCGCAGGATCAAGAAACTGAACAATTATACTTCCTGATTCAGTCATCAACTCATTTTGAGAGGCAAAAGCAAAAGCAAGAGGTTTGTCTTTAACATGGCCCACCAAAGGCTAAATCAAAACATGGTGAATAGCAGTATTCACGACATAGGACCTCTTGTACATACAACCCCCAGGCTTTTCCAGGGTCCTCAATTTGGGCTACCTGGAGCTCCCCCTTTCAGGGGCGTTTAGTACCATTATCCTGCTAATGGAGCTTGCAGCAGCCTACTTGGTTGTGGGCGCTGCCAGGTGTTGCACAAGGTTGAGGTGGGGTATCATTTATACAGCAGAAGCCCATCAAAGCCTGGTTGTTGGTCTTCACAATGGCTTTGTAACAGTCATTGATGGAGGTACAGTGACCTACAGGGACCCACTTACAGATGTGGGGCTTGAGCCCATTGACTATCAGGGTCAGAAGCATAGTGTTCTCATCAGTCACGGCTTCTGGGGCGGCAACAAGAGCTTATTGCCAGGTGGCAAGGTATTCAGGAACGGACCCAGTCTGTTTAATAGTCAGGGGGGAGTTCCCACCACAATGGGAGAGAAGGTTTTGGTGTAGCAGGATCTTGCGGCGTCCCTGAATGCCGCCCAGGTGACCTCAATAGTTCTTGGCTGGCCTAGTTGGTAAACCAAGATGCAGCAGGCCCTGTAAGGCTCCCTGAAGTAGTGGTAACCCATATGGGCTCAGGAACTTGGCAGATACAAAGGCAGGTCTTTGTGGAGTTGATCCAACTGACAATGTTGGCATCTTTGACCCCACCCGCAAAGGACTCCAGTTGAAGGTTGAGCATGCACTGTGAAAGATCCAACTGAGGCGGGGTGACACTGGTGTCACGCTGTCCAAGACAAAGCCAATTGTACACACTTGTAAGAACTAACTGGTCTTGATAAATAAATTACCTGCTGGGGTTGTCCCCTTCAGGGATTGGCAGGAAGTTCTCTTGATGGGGAGTAGCCATACGGCCCGTACTCTGTCCTTTCTTGGGGGGATTTTTTCTTTGGATAGGTTTTCAACCTACTGCTGCTACCACTGTTGCAACTGAACCAATTAGGATTCAGTATTTGGAATTGGGGAAGACAACAGTCCAATAGAAAGGACATAATAATAAGAATAAGATATTGTTTATTGTATAATATTGTGACTAATATAGTATATGGGGAAAGCCACATGGCCACAAGGGGGTGGCATGGTGGCTTGTTCCATGTAAGGATTTGAGCCAAGGAATAACTTGTGCGGGGATCAGCAGGTTGAATTGGTAGCACTCCTAATTAGGAGGAAGTGCCTGCAATTCAATATTGCCATCAGATTGGTTCATGTTGTTAGATATGTCAAGGGGCGGCTCATTGAGTGCCCCCTGTGTATTGTAAGATATGTTGGCAGGCAAGTCGGGAAGCTTGGTTGCAACATTGGTGTCTTAAGTACTTGCTTGGTTAGCCTGCGCTGTAAAGTTCCCGTTTTGAGGATAGGAGTTGTTGGCTTGGTTGTTCTGCTTATTGGGGCAAGGGTCTTCTTTGCTGTGGGGCTTTCCTTTTGCTTGTTTGTTGTGTGTAAATTGTCAGATTTCTGAGCTACACGTTTTCCTTCCAATAATACATCTTTGAGATTATTGCAGCAGGTCATGTCCAACTGACGTTGCATATGTGTGGGGAGGCTGTTATAGAAGTCCAACTGAGGCCCTGGCTTGTCAAAGTTGATGGTACTGGGGGCTTGGTTGTGTAAGCCTTCATACGCTGTAATATAGTCCTTAATTGTTCCTGTCATTTTAAAGGTTCAAAGTTTTTTCATGAGCACCACATTGGAATCCTTCATGGCAAAATTTTTGAGGAAGGTGGCTTTTAACATGCCCCAATTTTCATTTTGGTCAAGGTTTTGGTTGAGCCATTCACTTACAAAACAAGAGGCGGCTTCTGTGATACAGAGGGAGACTTTGCTGGCCCAGAGTCTGCAGGAGTAGCCTACTTGTATGAAATTGCTTTGTGTGCTGCTAATATAGAGGTTGGCATTTTCCTGGTGTAACCCTGCAAAGGTCCCAATTTCTGCTGAACATAGGTGTTGGAATATAATGTTAGGTATTTCAGGCTGTTGTGGCTCTGTTGTGGTTGGGGCTGCAGGTAGTAGTTTGCAGGCTTTGAGAGTGTTGTATTGGCCAATGGGCACAAGGACGTTGTCAGAGATGATGAGGCTTGCAGGGACGTCTTGTCCTTCTTTGTAGTCTTTCCAGCCAGTAGGGAGCGCCATTGTTTGGGTCTTTTCTTAGGAGAAATTTTTCTTTGAGTTGGGTAGGTATGGATAACCTACCTGTGCTACCACTGTTGTGTGTATACTTCTGGAAAGTATAATAAATGAGATAAAGGGGAAAATTTTAAGAAAATAATGGTACTTTATTGGATATGAATATAGGATGGAATATAGTATCATGGAAATTCACATACTGTATATGTACGTCATGGAGGTCATGGAAGTCATGGGGCTTATCTGAGTAATGTTCCTCTTAGGTCACAAGGCTTAGTTAAGTTGTGTTTCATTTAGGATCTGGATTATTTGATCCCCATAATAGATGGTTGACTGATAGTAGCACCACTCATTTACTGGTTGTTTGATGAGCCATTTGATGATCTACTTGGTGCGTAATTCCCTGAGAGAGAGTAATCAAAGATGCTGTGACAATAGAATGGATTTGAAAATTTGAGTAAAGGCAAGTTGGGTATTTTGGAGGGATCAGCCACTCATGTGTCACAGTAAGTTCCATAATGCTGGGGATTATTTGGCTGGGTAGGAAAGCGCAGAAAGCCAGAGATATTTTTAACAAAATTGACCAATTTAACAGACTTGAATCAAAAAATTGATCAAAAATGGGTTACAGCTGCTCCAGTTTGCAAGTTGAATATGAAATCCCTTTGTAAGCTGATGTTGATAAATTGACGTAATTTGAGGGTCATCTAATATGATCTTAGTTATCAGCATGGTCATCAGAAGTTGTTCATTCAAGAGTTCTTTGAAAACTGAACCAAATACTCACTTGACAATGAGAAAGAAATAGGAGCCCAGGATCCAGGCGGTATTGCTTAGTCAAACTTGATATATATTGAATAATTTTTATTATTTCAACTCTTAAGAGTTGAGTCCTCCCAAAAATTTAATCAATAAAATCAAATATCCCTTGATCTAACTTTTATTTTAAATGCATCCTGTAGTTGGCCTTTTGTGCTACATTCTCTACAATTTAATTCTTAGCCAGATTATTATGGGAAGATGAAGCCCTGCTGTTAATGCTTTGTTGTTGGCACCTCTCAATGTTAATTCCATGCCTGCCAATCTTGGAGTTGTCCTCCCTACTGTCAAAGATGAAACTCTGGTGATATATCAAAGTCCTGAATTTTTATGCTGAAGACACACTGATTCTCTTGCAGGCCATTTATCTTGGGCTCTTGTGGTTAGGGTTAATTGTTTTACTTAACCCTATTATCTCATTTGGAAATTTCAAAAAACAGTATCTTAAGCTGCGTTGGTGGTTAATCATTAACTCTATGTGGATTTGATGGGTGATTCCCCACCACACGAAGACAGCTTCTTATTATCCCTCAATTTCCATCACAACATGCCTCTTCAAAATATATGAATAAAGATTTCATCTTATTTATTAAGAATATTTTGCTTATTTGATTTGATAACGCTTTTATTAAGTTATTGAAGATTGCTGCCTTAATTTTTTCTTGTGGAACTTGAAGTTGATTTTTTTCAGGTTCTTTCATATGAGTTCAAAGTTGAAAATTGAAATTGTTCAAGACATTCAAAGATATATTTTTCAAAATTCATGTTGGCATTCATTTTAATTTCCATTATTTCATTGAAATTGATACTTGCGCCTACTTCATAGGCTTCTCTGACCCAAGTTGAACTTCCTTCTGGCGCTTTGAATTCCCTATTCATTGCTTTTTTGTTGCATATTTATTGATGTTATTTTGAATTATTTTATTAATTTCATTTTTATTTATTTGAATTTCAGGGGCTACCAGTTATTGGTAACCCCTTTAAAACCAACTGGGCGTAAAGGCTGCCAGTTCAGCAACCTTGTCTTCATTTCTTGTTATAACTAAAGTAAATATAAGTAAAACATAAAAAACATAGTGATTGTTTCCCCTGCAGCCCCCTCAGCCACATGCGCTCCTTCAGCAAACTTCATGAGTGCTGGCTGCTCCTCATTTGAATTCCTGGGCTTGATCTTCCTTATTTTCTGTGATACTTTTACTTCCTATTGATCATCATTTGATACATTTTCATTGTTTATTGTAGCGCTTCAATTCCTTGATTCTGCTTTTTTATCTGTTTCCATTTGATTAATTTCCTCTTCATTAGTATTTATTTCCTTTGAGATTTCAGTTCCTTCAATTAGTTTGATTTTATTTTTGTTTTCTTTGGCCCCTTGCCAGAATTCCCAAAAATTGTAGGCTGTGTCATTGAACTTCAGTCTTGATAAGATTGCTTCCTGTAGATTGAGTAAAACTTCTTTGTTCTTTTCATCTATAATATTTCCTAGTTTATCCAGAGCATCTTCCTTTGGCTGGATCAGTGGCTGGCCCCAGTTACCCAGCTTTCCTATTACTATTTCCCTGATATTTTTTTCTATTTTAACAACCTTTTAAAGGTGTGATTCTAATTCATTTATCAAGTTATAGATATTTGACATTTTGTTTGAATTACATCAAAAAACTAGTTTTTATAGTCCTGCCATCAACACATGAATATTTTTCATTAACAATAATAAATTAAGAACCACAAATGTAAATATTACATTAGAATATTGCAGTTAGACATCAACTCTTGATATTTTAATATCATATGCATAACTCAATGCATTTTGTTTAATAAAATTCATTTTAAACAAGGCCTTTTTCATTGTAATTTATTTAAATGGACTGTGCTTTTATTAGAGAGCCATTAACACTTAGTACAAATATTGATATGTAGTGCATTTTACAGCATGTATATTTACCTATTGATAATAATTATGTAAAATTTAAGCCATATTTTGCAAAGGTAATAATAATATAATGGGTTAATAAGTTACTGTTTAATACCCATAATTAGCTGATTTTATTTGCTGTGGCAATTGTGCATTTTCTGATATTTACACAATAGTATCTAATTGGATGTAAAACCAACCAATTGGATACTATTGTGTAAATATCAGAAAATGCACAATATCCATAGCAAAGAAAATCAGCCAAATAATGGTGTCAAGCCTCAAGAATAATGTAATAGACTTGACCATTTTCCCCTTGGTTTATTGGTTAGACAGCCAATTGCCATTCTGCTGGCTTGATTGTAGAAGCATCAACTTATCCTGCTCCTGAGATACGGCTAGAGTTACATTGATAATTACTCCAAAGATTGATCCTGATCTGAGAATTTTCTGCTCATTGGATCAAACCTGAGCAAACAGGCTTGATGTCCTGGGCCACAATCACAGAACGTTGAACAGCCAATAAGACAGAATTCTCAGGAATATTAATGCAATATGGTTGATAACAAACATTTGCACTTGTAGATACCTCAAATTCTATGACCAATATAGAAGGTTGTTGAGATGAATAATGTGTGATGCAAAATCCCAGTAGACAGGGTAACTAAACTTGCACATGCATAAACTGTAGATGAGATACTGCTAATACACTGATGAGATAAGCTGAGGCCCAGTAATCTATTGAAGTCCCATGCCAGACCGGCATGGCTGCCTAGCTCTGGGAGCTGAAACTAGCAGTCTGGGGAACAGATAGACTGACTATTGTTGCAACATCTTTGATTACTCCCTCTCAGGGAATTAATGCCTCCAGTAAATCACCAAACAACTCACCAAATGGTTTACTGTCCAGCCAATAAACAGGTGGCACCATTATCAGTTAACCATCTATGACAGGGATCACACAATCCAGGTCCTAAATGGAACACAACTTGATTAAGCCTTGTGACTCAAGAGGAACATTACTCAGATAAGCCTCATGACCTCCATGACATACATGGACAACATGTGGCTTCTCATGATACTATATAATACTCCAAACTCACATCCAATAAAGTATCATTCTCTTCTTAAATCTTCCCCTTATTTTGTTTATTATACTTCCCATAAGTATAAACACGACAGTGGTAGCACAGGTAGGTTATCCATACCTACCCAACTCAAAGGAAAAATTCCTCCCAAGAAAAGAACCTAAACAATGTCACTCCCTAACGGCTGGAGATATTACAAAGTAGGACAAGACGTTCCCCCAGGCCTTGTCATCTATAACAACGTCCTTGTACCCATTGATAAGTACATTGCTCTCAAAGCCCGCAGACTGTTTCCCTACTACGCCAACCACAGCAGCGCCTATGCAACCTGAGATACCCATTATTGTGTTTCAATACTTATGTACCGCTGAAATTGTTGCCTTTGCAGGACTACGCTGTGAGAATGCCTCTCTTTGGATTGACAGCACCAAGAGTAAGTTTGAACAAGTCAAGTACCCCCAAAGACTCTGGGTCAGCAAGATTGCCCTCTGCGTCACAGGGACTTCCTCACAATTTTTAACCAAATGGCTAGCCCAACACCCTGACCAGAAGGAAAATTGGGAAGTATTCAAGGCTGCATTCCTCGAAATGTTCTCTATGAAGGACTCAGATGTGGTGATCATGACCAAGCTTTGGACCTTCAAAATGACAGGAACCATCAAATAATACATCACAGCATATGAAGGACTATGTGACTGTGCACCCAACACCATCAACTTTGATGAACCTGGGCTGCATCTAGACTTCTACAATGGCCTTCCACCACACATTAGTTGTCAATTTGACATGACTGGCTGCAAGAACCTTGAGGATGTATTCCTAGAGGAAAAACACGCAGCTCAGAAGTCTGACAACCTACATACCACTAACAAGCGTAAGGATAACCCTGCAACTAGAAGAGAGCCTTGCCCCAATAAGAAAAACAACCAAGCCCACAGTACCCAGCCTCAAAACAGGAATCACACTGCACAAGCCAACCAGGCCAGCACCAAAGATACCAACAAGGAGGGAAAAGCTCAGGGGAGTGCTTAGGTAAGCCGCCCTCCCCCTCTTCACAAGACTTGTACAGAGAACAGGATGTGGACTCAATCACCATGATCCAGGCTCCCTCCAGCAACCCTCTACTGTTTGCTGCCCAAACTGGAAATAAACTCCTTACCTATCCTTTCTGTTTTTGCAGATACCAGGGCACAGCACTATTTGGTACTGGAGCCAATCAATCACTCATTAACAAGAGTTTTGCAGACCTCATGAAGTTACCTATCATTTGAAGTAGCATCAAGAAAGTCATCATGGCGGACAACCGTAGCACACCAGTTACCCATGAGACAAAACCTTTCCACACCCAAATTGGAGATGTACAAATGACAATTAGCAGCCCCATCATACCAATCCCCAAGTATGAGGTCATACTTGGCTTAGATTGGATGAGAAAGACAAAACCTCACATCAACTGGGACAGTGCCACCCTCACCATTCATCAAAGAGAAGTCCACCATCACATGTACCCAACACATCTTGACACCCTCATGAGGGACCACATATTTGTAAAGATCATGGAAATGGAAGAAGAAACTGACACCAGCAAAATCAATTGGAGCACATGTACATATGAAGTCATCCACTTCAAAAACACAGAAACTCAACACAAACAGGCCCCCATTAGAGACCAGCTAGTCAGTGAATCCCCTTCTGTATTCCAAGAGACACTACCTTGGTTGCCCCCCAATTGGGGTATACAACACAAGATCAACCTAAAATGTAGTGTGCCTAAAGCACAACACATCTACTGCCTCACACCACAAGAAGACAACACCCTAAAAGCTTACCTTGACAAATCACTCAAGAAAGGCCTCCTCAGGCCCTCAAAATCACCCTTTGGTGCTGCTGTCTTTTTTGTGGCAAAGAAAGATGGAGGCCTCCGCCTGGTCACAGACTACAGGGCCCTCAACAAGGTCACAATAAAGAACAGGTATCCCCTGCCCCTGATCAATGACCTTTTTGATGCCCTGGGGGTCCCAAATCTTCACAAAAATCAATTTGACAGCAGGTTACCACCAAATTTGCGTGAAACCTGAAGACATCCCAAAAGCCCACATTTTGAACTAAATACGGATCCTTTGAATGTGTTGTCCTCAATTTTGGCATGAAAAACGCTCCCAGTACCTTTGTAACCTTCATGAATGAAGTATTCAAGGAACACATTGGGAAAAGGACAATCATCTACCTGGACAACATCATCATTTACAGGCCCAACCTGCAACAACACTGGTAAGACATCCGTGCAGTCTTCTGTACCCTGGAAGAAAATCAAATGATTGCTAAACCGTCCAAATGTGAGTTCTTCTCAACTGAATTTCCATTCCTTGGCCATATCATCAGCAAGGACGGTATCAAACCGGATCCAGACAAGATACACGCTATAACAGAGATGCCAGCCCTAAGGAATAAGAGCAAACTCTGCACTTTCCTTGGAATGGAAGCCTATTTACACAGGTTCATCCTTGACTGGGGCGCTCTAGCAGCTCCCTTGTCAGCCATCACTGGGAAAACAACCAAATTTGTCTGGACACCCTTACAAGACCAACATTTCCGCCAACTGAAGGAACAAATGTTTACTGCCCCCATCCTACAATACCCAAACCGTGAGGGTATCTACAATCTAGAAACCAACTCCTCTGATTATGCCAAAGGAGGAGTCCTCTGTATCCAAACGGCCCAAAAGGACTTCCTTCCTGTAGCATATGAATCAAGAAAGCTATCAGACGTCAAACAAAGATACCCCATACACGATATAGAATTGGTTGCCATTATACACTGCCTCATGAAATGGCAATGCTATCTGGAAGGAGCCCAGACATTCAAAGTACTCACCAACCACAAGTTGTTGATATTCTTCAAGACACAACAACACCTGTCAAAAAGACAAGCCAAATGGATGAGTCTTATACAGAGATACCTCATGCAATTTGTTTACAAGCCAGGCAAGGAGATGTTTACTGCAGACGCCCTATCAAGGCTATACAATAAACACATCCTTTGCACTGATGGCAACCCCAACTGGCCCATGTTAATCATGGGGAATCTCCAGGAAGGGTTCCCACCTGGCACACCAATGTACATTTAAGAGAAAGTCCTCAAGAACAAACATCTGTTCAAAAACATATATGGTACCCTTCACCAAATCCTTCCAAATGGTGACACTGTACCCTACGTCCTGTCAACACAAAAGATTGACACAATCCTCCAATATCACAGAGACTTGGGACACACCTGTAGCAGAAACTTGCATGAATACCTCAAGACACGCTACTGGTGGCCCAACATGCTAGATGGTATCAGAGAGGTACTGTATCAATGTAAAGTCTGAGAAGTACGCCCAAACTAAAGCTCCACCCAAGTCAGTAGTACCTGTATCCATCACACAACCCTTCAAGGTATGGTTGTTGGATATTGTGGGACCTATGCCTGGTGAAAGCAAAGGAAAGAAGTACATCATCACAGCCATCAACTATGCAACCAGATGGCCCGTAGCACAAGCCACAAAAGAGCACAAAGGCAACTAGGTGAGACAATTCATTGGCAAGGAAAACATAGCAAAGTTTGGAAAGCCTGACCTCTTAATCACAGATGGAGGCACTGAACTCAAAGCTATTGACACAATTATCTATCTTGCCAAAAAAACAGAATAAAACACGTCATAGCCAGTCTGTATCCCCCTCAAGCAAAGGGACGTGTAGAACAACTAAACCGCTCTCTAGTGAAAGCCCTTAGTAAGTTATCTGCCAACAATCCAAAAGCCTGGGTTGACATGCTACCAACCGCCCTTATGGTCTGCAGAACACAAGTCAACCACAATATAGGCAAGAGCCCTTATGAACTTGTCTATAGTCAGAAACCCTCACATGTCAGTACAACCACAGGATCACAACTGTTGCTTCCAAAGAAGGTACCAGACAGAAACAATCCAAAAGTACTACAAGCTAGAAAAGACCAAGAAAAGAAGGAGCACCAAAGGGTCCAACAGGAAGCAATCCCATTACAACAAGATAGATTCTAAGTTGGAGACAAGATCTGGGTTGTCAATCACGGCCAACACAAACTAGACCCAGGGTTATGCAGACTAGGCATTGTCATGGAATTTAGCCCAATAACACCTACCTCATCAAAGGGGTTGGAGCTCAAACTGAACTGAAACGTATGCATCACAACTGACTCTGTTTGTGTAAAGCAAGAACAGACCAACAAAATTCAAGGCTCCCTGTGCCCAACACCAAACTGGATCAATACCAAGCTTGCATACCAGATACTCTTAAGAAAATCCCCAAGGCTCCGCCTTCCAGTACCCCAGGGGGAGATGTTGCAACACCTTTGATTACTCCCTCCCAGGGAATTAAATCCCCAAGTAAATCACCAAACAACTCACCAAATGGTTCACCATCCAGCCAATAAACGGGTGGCACCATTATCAGTTAACCATCTATGACAGGAATCACTCAATCCAGGTCCTAAATGGAACACAACTTGATTAAGCCTCGTGACTCAAGAGAAACATTACTCAGATAAGCCCCATGACCTCCATGACGTACATGGACAACATGTGGCTTGTCATGATACTATATATTAGCCTATATTCATATTCAATAAAGTATCATTCTCTTCTTAAATCTTCCCCTTATTTTGTTTATTATACTTCCCTGAAGTATAAACACAACCCTAGTAAGAGTTAGATGCATCAGATTAAAATCTGGCAAGAGGGCCTATCCACCCTATATAAAGTGCTCTCTTGATTAGAGATCAAGCAGAATATTCACCCTTGAAGATATAGATTAAGAAATCTCTATTGCTATATCACTACTAGCCAAAACCTATTAGTCAGAAGTATCCAAGTAGAGCGTGTTGCTGTTTACTTGCAGACCTGTGTGTTTTTTCCTACGGACTTGGAGTACTGCCAGGTTGTAGCCTCACCTAAGACCCAATTGGTAGCTACAGAATGTTGCCATACAGTCCCCTATCAACACTCACATTACAATGTCCTTTAATAAACACAATTCCTCAAGACCACAGAATCTTGACAAATGTTAATAAATAGTAATTTATTAACCCATTACATTATTATTACTTTGCAAAATACAACAAAAAGTTTACAGAATTATTACCAATAGGTAAATATATAGGCTGTAAATTGCACTATGTATCCATATTTTACTAAGCGTTAATGGCTCTCTAATAAAAGCACAGTCCATTTAAATAAATTACAATGAAAAAGCCCTTGTTTAAAATGAATTTTATTAAACAAAATGCATTGAGTTATGCACATAATATCAAAATATCAAGAGTTGACGTCTAATTGCAATATTCTAATGCAATATTTTCATTTTCAGTTCTTAATTTATTATTCATAACAAAAAATATGTATGCTAATAATTTTATGTTATTCATAAAATGTACAACATTGTATTAATTATGAGAAATGTTGATAATGTAAAAAGAAAATATTATTAGTTATGAATAGGAAGATTTAATATTGACTTCAATAATTTGTCACAAAGAAAAGATTTATTTACTAATCAAAGGACGGGAAGGGGAGGGAATGGGAAGAATGAACATTGCCTTCATCTGCGCCTGTGAAAGGGACGGCATCAGAGATAGTGGGGGGATTGGTAGTGGCTTGGGAGTCAGGGTTGGAAGGCAGGTGGCTTGATGGGGGGTTGGGGAGGCAGGGTTTGTTGACTGGGAAGGGGCAGCAAGAGCAGTTTGCTTCAATTGCTCAAATTTTTCTTCTGTCACATATGTGGGCTTGAAAAACTAAATGAATGAGTGTGGGGGAGGCAGGAGTCCTTTATGGACTTATCACTATCACTTTCATAGAATATGATGAGATCAAATAAGTCCTGGACGGACGCGGAAGAGAAAAGCTCATACCCCTTATCAATTTGGGTGCATAGTTTGTTGTAGATGGCAGGCTTTAAGCGCCTGAGGGCTGAATCAAAATTGTAGAGACATACATCTGCAAGATGCATGTTGGCGTAGTTGATGGGGTAGGATCAACAAGTATGCCCCACAGCCCTGATTTATTGGGTAGCCCATTCCTGCTGCTCCATCTCCACACTCAGTACAACTGTGTGCACAGCGTTTTTTGTGGCCCACTCCTCCAGCAGAGCCTTGAGCTCCGTCTGGTAGGCATACCCATCTGCGGTGTTCAATATTGCTGAGTAATAATTGACGCCCAATGGGGGAACTGCCAATAAAACCCCAACAAAACTATACAAGATTTGGCTGCGTTTGTACACGTCAGACTGGATACAATTTTCTCCATAGTCTTGAATACTTGTAGATATCTTAGCATACAACAGAAAGATGACATCATTACAGGCCCTCACTGCCCTTCCTTTAATAAATTAATGGCAGTTGAATTTTAGGGGTTGGTATCCATCAAACTGGGGCCAATGATAACCTGATTGGAAAAGATTCTAGAAGCAATCACAACTCTGTGCATCCACAAATTAACTATTTTTTTATTTGTGAAAATGTAATGGAATCCCAGTTTGAGACAAACCTGGACCAGGGGCATTCACAGGTCACGCTCCATGATAGCCATCATGAGAGGGTGGGCTTTTTCACCTTCAGTTGAAGTACAGGCACCAGTTGGGGTCTTCTTGGGAGGGGGGCCACAGTTGGTGTGGGATCACAGGATTGCAGCCACAGTGGACTTTGCAAAACCCATTGCAGCCACAATTTTTCAAGGGACATAAGCATCCCTTGTTTTTCAACCATTTTGAGAACAATCTCTGGGTTAATTAGCTTTCTTCTGAGTCTTGCAGGCTGATTAGCTGGAGGTGGGTTGTGTCTGTCTTGGAAACCAGACAGTGTTGTCTGATTGGCTGTTTCTGGATTCTGGGTTCTCTGGGTGACCTCTTGGCTCAATTGACCAATTCTAGATGATAGTGTTGATACAAGATCTGGGCTAGCAGCTGCCTGTGTGTGATGGGCAAACAGGGCCATGCTTGAGGAAATGGGAGAAGGAACACAATTCTGGGTAGTTCTTGGTGAGGGGCCTGAGGGTTGGGAATGACCACAGACAGAGGCTTCACTTTTAGAAGACCCAGTGTAACCCTGCATGATTTTGTCAAGGCCAGAGAGCAGATTGTTTATTTGGTGTTATAAAAGAAGGCATAATAAATTTATATTAAAAAAATAAACTCAAAAAGAGAAGTGTATATTTTAATCAATTTTATTGCTAAGTATGTTAAGTTGGTGAATATTAGGATCTAAATTTTAGCTGTCCTAAACTGAAATAGGGTGATTTTTGAGAATGCCTATGATTCCTAAAAGAATTAGCACAAATCCATTCTAGATCCTTTAGCATCTTTTTTGAGACACCCACAAATTATATTTATTTCAAACTCACCACAACTATGATTTGAAACTTGGTTTTTGGATTTGACAATCCCGCAATTTCAGATTCGTTAATTTTTAAATGATGTCTATTATTTTTTGAAATACAGGAAGTCTCAAATTGTACATTAGAATCCCTTATTTCTGATTGGTGTATCCTGTATTTGTTTGCTGTGTTTTGTCTTTTGTTAGTTGAGTTATCTGCTCAAGGGATTTGAAATTTGCCAATTTAAACAAACCAAAAAAAGTCAAATTAAATTGTTGATTTTATTAATTATTTTAATTTTTACTCAGCTGAGTTACCTGCAAAAGTGATTCAAAATTTGGATCAAGGATTTGACAATTCCACATTTTTACGTTTAGGTTCTGAATTTACAGTAATCTGTGGATTTATTGGCAATTCTTGGTTGGACCTAATGACCTATGGTTGGTAAATTACCAGATGGGGAAAAGAATCCATGATGCTCTTATTGCATACTTTTACAATGGATGGCAAGGTTTGGCTAAAGTCTGGCCCCAACCATATGACCTGGACCCCATATCCCCATTGGTTGGGACCAGGATTGGTGGTCAATATTTCAGAATTTAACGCATGTTGTTCTGGAAGGCATAATTCATGCCCTATTTTTAGCTCTTTAGGTAGGACTGATTTGATTGAACACAATCTTTTGTGCCTTCTTATTGGCTGGAGGGGAGTGGCTAGGACCCAGGAGACAAGCAGGCAGGCAAGGGGTGGCAGGCTCCAGGATGGCTCACATGTGGCTGTTGGGAGGGACTGGCAGGCGTGGCAGATGCCTTCACAATTGATGCAGGTGCCTGCCCAGATGATAAATTATTCCAGTCCTTAAAAAATTCCATTTGGAATTTAGTTATTTCATTTTTCCCTGATTCAGGGATGGAAAATCCTGCTCATACTGGGGAGTTTCTGGGCCAAAAAATCATTTCTTGCTCCAAGTTGGAATAATAGTATATTTTTACTAGTGTCAGAAATATTCCTGATACTTTCATAGAAGACCTAGCAAAGAATATTGATGTCACAGCCCATACCAGAGTCCGGCTGGACCCCCACAGGGGGGAGGTTGGGCCTGGAAGGCCATGTACACAATTGGTTCTATTCTGATCAGGTAGTTAACTGCAGTAGCTAGGGGACGTCAACTCCAAGTATGGGGCAGAACCTGATTGGCCAGCCCCAATACTATGATATAGAAAAAACCCAACTTACTGAAGTCCTGGGAAGGAGGCACAGTTTTCAGGGGGAAAGTAGGAGGAATCTCCTTCATGGAGGGCAAAATGATCACGCTTGGTGGCCAGGAGGAAGAAGATATGTGAGATTATGAAGTGTAGTGAGATCACAAACAAATGCAAACAGAATAGTTATATTGGTGCAAAATAGATAGTTCTTCCAAGAAAATAAGGGATCCTGAGCATAAAGTAGTTTATTTTTAATATTTCAACAGTGAGGAGGGATATTCTCCTCACTACTTATACTTACTGGTGAAAATTCAGAATTTTGTGCCACCAGGGGTCTGGTGGTATCATTTACAGCCAAACTGGCAATTTTCCCCAGGAATTGCCTACTAGAGCTTAGGGGTGGATGGTTATTGGTCAGCATAACAGGAACCTTGCTTGAGCTGTAGCATGCCAAGGTGCCACAGCTATTTATAGAACCTGCAAGCAATCAAGCACCTGATAACACAATTTAATAATTGTGCTCTCAATGTATAATTTCCTGATAATTAAGTGAGCCAAATTCATTAGTAGAATTGAAGCCAGGAATTTGAGGCTTGTGTGCCTCTCAAATCCTGGGTCATTTGTTAATCAAAAGAGGTATTTTTGCTCTGGGAGACAGTTAGTAAGGATTTCCAGGCTGTGGGTTGTTTGGACTTGTGGGGTTCCTGTCCACCAGTCCCCAAAGTGTGTCCTGGGTCATAGCCAGGGACCAGCTGGAAGGGTTTGTCATTCTCTAGTAAGGGAAAATGTATCTCAGAAATATTTATAGGGGTCAAATGGGCTTTTATTCACTCTCAGAAGGAAGATCCCCTTAGAAACCTTCTGGTATATGGCCCAGGGGGTCAGAAAAAACAATATGAATTTGCCAATACTTGGAGTGCTCCAACAATATCTTGATCTCCTTATACTTGGTCTTGGACTCCTGCGCCTTAGTCTTGGACTTCTGCTCCTTAAACTTGGACTCCTGCTCCTTAGAATTAGACTCCTGCACTGCACTTAGGATCCAGCTCCTTATTTCAAGCTCCAGCTCCTTAATCTTGAGCTTCTGCTTCTTAATCTTAGGCTCCAGCTCTCTGTATAGCTCTAGTGGCCTTGGGGCAACTGTGGTAAGTTTGACTCCCTGGTGATCAACTCCCTTAAACTCAACTCCCTGGTAGTTGACACTATAGTAAAGCGAGAATTCAGCTTTTGCCTTGATTGACAACTGGAAATCGACACTTTTTTAATTAAAAGATCTTGATGTGCTGAAAACTTTTAATATAAAAAATTAAGCCTTACAGCTATGGTATACTAAAGTGACTCCAGAGAGCTCAAAAATGCAATAAAAACAGTATTTTAATTAATAAAAATAAGGAGGAAATAAGCAATCATTTCTCATTTTACTATGTAAATTACACTCTTCAATATAAAAATATTTTTTATTACCATAAAAATTAAAATTCCAATGAAACAAAAATAAATAAAAACACAAAAAATACATTTATGCAAAAACTAAGAAATATTAATGTTTATTTGATATATTTTATATAAGCACAACTGTGAATATCATATGTTTTATTTGGAAATTAACAAAATTAAGATATTTCACTTACTTTCAACTATAAATATTCATCTCAAACTTACCATGCATACATAGAACAATCACTGCTATCTAATTAAATTAAAAAACTTAAAAATTAAAACTAAAAACTAAATGATCAAAGATAATAAGTAAAAATTAAAGTTAAAAGGTTAAAAGTAAAAATCATATAACTGAGAAAGCAAGCAAGTTTATTCCTCATCATTCTTTCCCCGTTTCATTTTGGCCCCTTCCAGGAGGGCAGTGGCAATAAGCTCAAGCTGCTGCTTAATCTCAGAGGCCTTGTATTTGTGCTTGGCCGCACCCTGGATGGCCTTGGTGAAGAGGGTACAGCAGGTGGTTGGCTTGGTGAGGGGACACAGTTGGAGAGATCTCAGAGCTTGGAGATTGTTTTCTCTTGCTTGTGCTGCAGGAGGGAGAAAAATTTATTGAATTTTGGGTGGAGCCCAAAGTTATCCTTGAGGTGTTTGTGATAAGCCTCTAGCGCTGAGGTAGTCTTGAGCTCACCATTCACTGCCGCCCAGTACACATTCCAGCTGGCCTTAGCACGGGCCTTGCCTCTGTGTGATGGCCTTCCCAATCCACTGGGGCTCAAAGTACTCAAGAAAAGGCTTGAACTCTGGGTGCTTCACTATTTAGGGATCCTTTGAGAGCACCTCAAACCCCTGCGCAGTGTGCTCTGGCTTTAAAAAAGCCAAGGCACTAAATTGTGCCAGCACAAATCTGCAGGTGTCTGAAGTATCCCTCCAGCTCAACCTACTAAGCTCAGCGTGAGCCTGCATGTTACAAGCAGCTGCTTGGTGGAAGTAGAAGTGGCACCCCTGCACCTCCCTGCTGAACAGCTGCTCAAATGCATTGAACTGAGCAGGCTCAAAGTCCATAATGCACACGCAAGGCCCAAGAGCTCTTAGCCTTGCCTTTTCCTCCGAGTCCAGGGTGGCCTGGTCCTTGTCAGAGGCAGGTGGGTTGGCTCAGGTGTGGGGGGGAGTCTTCTTGGATTTGTCATTGTTGGCAGGAGGAAGGAGGGCAATTGCTTGGCAGAGGATGGAGAACGTGCGGGTATAGATGGCCTTGGTGGCCCCAGGAAGAAGAAAGAACGCAAGTGGAATCACCTGGATGTCAATCTGGGCATGGACCATCCAGAGCTTCTTGAACATCTTGGGGCAAGTGACAAAGGTACCATCAACTAGCCAGGTTGACGCCCTTTTCAACTCCATCAGGTTCTGCTGAGTTGAGTAGCAGATTATGCGGTCCTTGGCAGCAGGCCCGTTGTCATGGAGCAGGAAGCGCTCCCCACTCAGAAGCTGCTTAAGCTCATGAGTGAGTGTGAGCTCAGAGAGGACATCCAAAGCCCTGGGGGAGGGGGATTGGCGGCAATACGCTTATTGCTGATGAATTTGACCAACTGCTCCTGTGTTGGTACCAACTTAAGATTGTTGGGTTTGAGATGTTGCAAAGCCTTTATGGCCAGATCAGAAGCCCAGAGATGAGAGGATGTGGGTATTACTTGAACAAGGTACCATTTTAACATCCAAGTGATTAGATGATTAGGGGGCTTGCAAGTGTGCTCCCCCTTCTCCGCTGTTACTTGCTCCCAGCCCTTGGTGTTTATCTGGTCCCTGCAAGTCTTATCCTTGCAGACAAAGTGCTTGCTCTTGGTCTGCTGCTTTTGGTTGTTGCAATTAAAGATGTAATTGTCAGCAACGTAACCAGGGCCGCCCTTTACGGACATGATTGGGAAGTAATGGGGGAAGCGCTTGGGAACTTTAAACTCTCTGTCCACATTACAGATATTGTGGATGGCCAGTGGATCCCAAGCCACATGACCAGAAGCTTTAAACTTCTTGGAGTAATCCTCTGGCTCATCTTGGGGGTCAGATGAGGAAGGAGGGGAAGAGCCATTGGGAGGGGGAGGGGAAGGATTCTTCAAGGCCTGCTTGGATGCCTCCTTTTTCTTACCAGAAGAAGAGGTGGGCTCCTTGGCAGCCTTTACTTTCTTGGTATGCCGCTCCTTGGTGGGCTCAGAGTTTGCCTCTGAGTGGTAAAAGGAGTGGTTGGTAAGATCACCATCAGATTTATTGGGGGAGGAATTTTGGGGGGAAGGTGAAGGGGATGTGGAAGATGAGGGTGGAGGGGGAGGAGAGGAGGAGAGGTGTAGGAGGAGATGGGGTTGGAGACTTTGCCTTTGCAGGCTTCTTGGCACGCTTGGGAGTGAAGGCAGTTTCTTTGGAGCCCTTGGAGGCTTGGCGCTTGGGCTGTTGGCTGTTCTTGTTTGATTTTGTCTAAAGAAGAGTTTAGCATTGTAAATAATAGAAGTATGAGAAGATATGCAAACACAAGAGGTAAAACAAAGCAAAATTTAAATGAAAAGTATGCAAATAAAGTTTTATTTATCAAGAAAAAACATAAAAAAGTAAATAGAAGCAAAATAGAAACTAGAAGTATAGATATAAAGGTTAAAACATAGAAAATTAACTGAATTTATTATGAAGCATCAAAGATGTTAGGTTCAGCATAACAGATTAGTGTTAAATCAATGTAAAAGTTTAATTGAAAATCAAAAAAAATATATGAAAATTATATGGAGAGCAGCAGAAAAAAGTAGTAGATTATAATAGCAAAAGAAATAAAAAAATTATTATGTGGAATTTTTTTATTGGGAGTTGAAAAATCAAAGCATAGTAAAGTGTCAAGTTTGCCACTGTCAATAAGCTGGGAAAAGCTGGATTCTCACTGTTGAGTATGCTGGAGTTGAGCAGAAACATCAAGTTTACTATGTTTTTTACATATAAAACTTGCTTAAATTTAAACTGGGTTCAAAAGTTAACCCAAAAGCAAGGCAGTTTTGTATGCTCAAAAATTAAAAAAAATACAACATAAGTTAAAAAAGTAAATGAGTGGGAATGTGTTTATTAGTGATTAAGGTATGCTGGGAGGAGCTGGGAGTGAATTATTTACCATAGTGTTGGTTAAAACGTTAAGAAGCTCTCCGTACTAATCCCAAAGTTAAAGTGTTGGGTGGATGGGTGTTGAGTGGGGCTCATAGTGTGTCACATATTAATTTAGCCTTAATTATGAGCCTTTGATTAGTTAAATCCAAAACCAATTGTATGGCAAGCGGATAGAGTCAAACAAAGGAGGAAGTTGAGTTTCTGGTTTTTTTATAAATTACATATGAAATCTTTTAATAAATTGGGCTTAATTTATGTGGCACCACTTAATCCAAAAACCCGGGAATGACATAAAGTAAAACAAGTGGGGTATTTGATTAATGTCTATGCCACTAAATCCAGTATAGTGGTGCTTGGGAGCCTAATCAACAACTATGGACACTAATAATAAAAATATAATAGTAAATAATAAAATTTTATATAAGCGCATATGTATTTTATTAATAAAATTAAAATTTAGCTTAAAAAGTGTCGAACTGGTCACTTTTTGGTTTAGAGTGTCAAACACAGGTTTTTTCATTTCTATTAGTAAATTTACTTATAAATTGCCCCTTAAATTGGTATTTTAGCTAACCAATTTATTAAACAGAGTCAAGTTTGAGTAAATTTAACCTTGGTTTTTGGTTTTGAACCCCTAAATTACTAGTAAAAATTAGCTTAAAATTGGTTAAGCCAAAAATACTAATAGATTCACATATGCGGAACTCAACTCCCTGGTACTTGACAAAGTGTCAAGTACCAGGGAGTCGAGTTTAAGGGAGTCAAACTTACCACAGTTGCCAGCCTTGGTATTCCACTTGATCCAGTCTAACCAAGCTCCTGCTGGCAATTGGTAGGACACGCCATTTTGAAAACAGCATCTCAAAATATGCCATCTCAAATTTCTGCTATCTTGATTTACTAGTAAAAACGCCATTTTGATTTTTAGCATTTTGACTAAGAAAAAACAGTTTTAAAATTTTAGATTTTTTGAACTCCAAAAATTACCCAAAAAATTCCCAAAAAATAAAAATTCAAAAAGTATTTCTAGGCTTAAAAAAGCCTCAGGATTCCAAATCTGCAATAAAAAATGGGGTCAATTAGTAGTAACATAGTTGCATAAATCCCAAAAGTTAAAATATACCCAAAAACAACCATTTTCATCTATTTTAACTATAAGCTATACTTTAAAATAAGCATATAATTGTATCAAATACCAAAAAAAGTCAAATAATGGTAAAATCAAAGGAAATAAGAGAGAATATAAAGAAGACTTTATTAGGAAAGGGCTCAAATATTAGTAGAAAGAGCAACTGAGATAGCTTGGAGATGCTCAAGCTTGCTATCCTTGGGATAGTAGGCAAGGACCACCTTGCTAATCTCTGTATACTTTTTCACCGCTTTGGTCTGCTTGGGGGGATCACCCTTGGTCTTCATGCCTGTTTTAAAGAGGCAGGCGGAGATGGCCTGCTGGGTTTTGAGATGCACCATGATTTTGTTGAATATGGGCTTCTGAACCCGGACCCTTGTGGCAAATTGACTATGCCACCCTTCAATAGAAAAGGTTGTCTTGATTAGGCCATCTTTTACCTGCTTAAAGCAGTTCCATGTGATTGAGTCACTGCCTTTTCTAATGTGGTGTGCTTCCTGAAAAATACCAACCCATTGAGTTTCAAAATACTCAATAAAGGGCGCAAAGGCTGCCTGGTTGGCAATAATGTAAGGATGGCAAAGAAGGGCACCGTAAAAGGCATTAGTCTCCTCCTTTTGCACAAGGACAAGGGCAGCAAAGCAATTGAACACTTCCTTTGCTTCCTTTGTGCCTTTAGTGTAGACCATCTCATGAAGTGCAGAGCACTTTTGGAGGCGGCGGCAGAGTGCCTGCCAGAAGTGGAAGTAGCATCCCTGAGGTGAGCTCTTGAAGACTCAAATAAAAGCATTGGCCAGAGCCTGCTCAAAACCTACTACCAGATATTCATGGTAATGAAGGCTTTTGGGCTTTTACTTGATTGGGGTGGCTTCTTCTGACTGGGTCTTTTTCTTGAGCCCTCTAGTCTCCTTTGGCTCCTCTTCAATGGTTGGGAGGATCTCATCCAACTTGGCCTTTAATATTGTTAGAGCCCGGACATAGGTTTCCTGCTTCTTATTTGGGAGGAAAAAGAAGACCAGGGGAAGAACTAGATTGCCAACCTGCTCATGGATATTCCAAAGCTGGCTGAAGAGCTTTGGGAAGGTGGAGAATGTTCCATCTGCAAGCCAGGTCTTTTATTTTAACAGGTTGCAAAGATCCTGGCTTGTTGCAAAGAAGATGATCCGCTCTGGGGTATGTTGCCCATCATTATGTAGGAGGAATCTCTCTTCATGCTGTGAAAGCTTTTGCTCCTCAGTTAGAATCAACTGGTCAATTGATGTATCACTGACGCCTTCAGTGCTTAGAGCATATCTCTGATCAGTGAGATATCTCTGTAATTTTGAGGCGCCACCAACAGTTGCCAGTTGGGTATCATTTAAATTAAGGAGCGCATTGTTGACAAACTCAATTGCAGTTTGATCCTTTGTGATTGGGATCACCTGGTAAAGAAACCAGCAGATAAGTTGATAGAGAGGGTCAAAAGGCTTGGCGCAGTCGTGGTTAACAGTAAGGGCCTTAAATATGGTGAACCCATAAGTTGTGAGTCTTGCTGGGCAGCCAACATTATCACATTTGAAGTGATGTTGGCAGATGGGCTTCTTCTTGTCATTACAGCTGAAGCTGTAGCCCTTGTAGAAAAAACTGGCTCCCCCTTTCTTTGTCATAATTGGATAGCTGATAGAGTATGTTTTTGGCACAGCAAAGGTGCCATTTTGGTTGCATATATTGTGGATAGAGTTAAGATCCCAGAGCTCAATTGGCTCATCTGCAGGAGCACCAGGCTCATGATCCTGCTCCTCTTCATCCTCAGGCTCTGAAGTGGGGTCAGAATGGAAATTGAAGTTGAACAACTTCTCTTGAGGGTCTGAAGGGGAGTAAACAAAAGGAGAATGGGGAGGGGTTGAGCTTGTTTCCTCAGGCTCTGGTGAAGGCGTAGGTGTCTTGGGAGGAGCTTTACCCTTAGTAGGCTGTTTTTTAGGGGTAGTTTTGGCCTTCTTGGCCTTGGGAGAGAAGTTTCTTGCCTTTGGAGCCTTGGAGGCCTTGGACACAGCTTTGTTGATGGACTTGGGAGGCATCTA
Organism: Entomophthora muscae; assembly: GCA_014839935.2. NCBI lineage: Eukaryota > Fungi > Entomophthoromycota > Entomophthoromycetes > Entomophthorales > Entomophthoraceae > Entomophthora > Entomophthora muscae. The sequence goes on from QTSX02004369.1 coordinate 124,863, forward strand.
AAAGTGAATTAATATCAAAATATAAGCAATTTGGGGGTTGTTTTTAAAGGTAAAAATGAGAATGTTTTTACTATTAAAGTAGTAATTATTTTTACATAGAATTGTAGAGGAGATCTAAAAATATATACTATCAAAATTTCAATGTTTTTTATTTTGTAGAAATATTTTTTATTAGTAACGCAAGTATGCAAAACTTTGAGTTTTGACTGAAAACTTGCAGTCAAAATGGCGTTTTTGAAGTGACGTAATTGAGGTGCTGTAGCTCAAAAACATAATGTTTTTGACCATTTTTTATATTAAATTAACAAATTTACGGTGGAGCTACCTCAACCAGGCCAAAGAGTATAAACTTGAATTTCTCAAAAACTAGCTTATACAACTGGGGTTAAAAAGTACCCAGTTGTTTAGAGGAGATCAAAAAATATATATTTGCAAAGTTTCATATGTTTTATTACATTTTTTATTAATATTGTTTTTGACATGAAACTATACTTTTGAAAAGTGGAAAGCAAGAATTGTGGTGGGGGAATTGATATAGCATAGCCTGGCGTCATAGGTAATTTCCCCTTATTTTCCCCTATCCATTGTGCGCCTTGAATCAATTGGGTGATATGAAACTCAGTGGAATTTGAAGTGACGTAAATTAAAATGGCGTAATCACCCCCTTCCATATTAAAATCAAAATTAAAATATTTTATTGAGGAAACCCTTATCAATGTATCCATGTATAATAAAGTTATAAATTACATATAACAAAACTGGTTTTTTTACCCAGCAATGACAATCACTAGAAGGACTATCATAGTGGTGTCTATTTAGGTTGCTCTTATTATAAGTGTCTTAGATTAATACTATAGGAACATCTTCTGGCACTATACCACAGGTTTTATTTTAGTTTGGGTATAAGCTTATTTTAGTTTAAGATAAATGCCATAATTTGAAATGATGTAAAGTCAAGATGGTGTAAACATGCCCCACACTAAGTGTTTTCATATGTAAATAAAGTTAGCAAAATGAGATTTAATTAATCTGACTTGAAGTGACGGAATTGAGATGGCGTAAATTTGAGATGCCACATTATAAAGGTATATGTAAATTTTAACTATTTTATTGTTTATTTTATTTTTTTGTGATTCAAAATCACTAACGCAAAAAACGCCATCTAAAAATTAAATTTGAGATGGCATTTTTCAAGATGCCGTTTTTGAAATGGTGTGTCCTACCTGGCAATCAAAAGGCTTCCAAAAACCTTTTGGCAGAAACTCAAAAGACCCAGAAAAGACTCTGTAAAAGACCCAGAAAGATCCTGTAACCTTCCAGCTAGCTTCCTTCTTATAGTTTCCTTTTTCCAACGGTTCCGCCTTCAGAATGGCTTTTTCAAAAGCTTAAGCCATTGCTGCTCACTTTTTTCTATAATAACTTAAGCCTATACACTTACTTTCTCAAAAGCTTAAAGTATTAATTCACTATTTTCTTGCTTATACTTTAAGCTTTTGGCTTCCAACCAATCATATTCATCAGGAAACCTTCCAGAACTCAACCAATGAATATAGACTACAAAAATAGACCATTTCTGAAGTTCCACTGGGATCCAACTAGGAAATCAATTTCCATCACTCAAACCGCTCAAATTGATAACTCTTTGCGCACCAAAGCATTAACTGGTCCATTATTCCAGCACCAGTCTTCCCTGCATTCAACCTAAAGAAATTTAAATAGTATAATACTATTTAAACTGTTCTTTTGGACCCCTTCAACGTTTTTCCCATATATTCACAAATATAGTAAAATCCAAAGAAAAAGTCCCACTTCATCTATCCTCAGTGAATCAATTTGGCAAAATCTCAGCTCATTTCTCCAGACCACCAGTTCTTCACCATCATCTTCTGGTCCTTCAGCCATCTCTTCAACCACATCTTTCAGCTTTTTGGCTTAACCAGAAAACACTCCATCTTAGACAAAAAACAGCTCATCTTAGTCTCTAAACAGTTCATTCCAGTCTTCTAACAGCTTATCAGTCCTCTGGCTACTCCTTTATCATGACCAGCTACTCCTGCATTATGGTCTTTGAGCCCTTCAACTTATCCTCAATAGGAATCATCTTGGTTCCACCTGCATAAAGAACCCTTTTTGGTTCCAAACTTCAATATGAACCAACAGTCCCTCAACTTGTCTTCACTGTGATCAAACTTTCTTCTTACTAGTCTTCTCTGCTGATTCTGTGAACCACCTTGGTTCTTTATCTCAGTCCCTGTTACCAGAACCTGTAGACCCAGGCATGAGTCTGCATTTAACTGGTGTTTGACTGGGCCCTTGCAAGTGGCACTCCACTTAGGCCATTCAACCATAAATCAATGTCTATTTGTTATTTTTACTCACTCAGGTGATTAAATCTGGGCTTTTGTTTGCAAAGTAATCAGCTTTACTTCCCAAAAGCCTGATCACATCAATTTCTGCAGTGTGCTTTCCCAAGAAAACCGCCTTGGTGACACCTCTGAGAAAATCTATGCCCTCCAATGCTCACTTTGGGTTCTCCTCAAAGCTCCCATAGGGGCATAAACGAGGACACCCTACCAGTCTGTTATGTAGGATGCTTGCTCACAGACCTCCTATAAGTGTATCAGGGTACGTAGAGCCCTCAGAGCTCTTCCCAGCCCTGGTAGGTAAGTCCCCTACCATGCTGGCATACACTTCTACCCTGGCAGCCTGCATTACCCGCTAGGGTCTAAACATCTTCCCCCCTGAGCAGCACATGCTACCCATCAGGCTGGACCTCTCCCCACCCCAAGCAGCTAAAGTTCCCTGCTGAGCTATCTCATTCTTCACCCCCAAGCAGCCACAGTTTCATGCTGGGTGAAGCCCTCTAGCCCACAGCAGCCAATATCCTCTTCTGGGTGGAAACAAAATCAGCCTCTAGTAGTCTTTACACCTACTAGCTAGGATTTACCTTCCCTAGTAGCCATCATTCCCTACTAGGCCTATATCTTCAACAATCAACCAAATCTTTATGTGGCCAACATTATCCCTGCCTGCAAACCACCAAACATGTGGACCGTCACAGGCCTCTAAGAAGGCCAGCTGATTGTCCAGGGCATTCTGGGCACTGACAACTATCATGAAGGAAATACCCTCCACCCCCCCCCCCTTGCCCAGTACATGTCCTGCCTAAGACTTCAGTAAGTTGAAGTTTATCTACACTACAGTATTAGGGCTGACCAATAAGTTTGTGCCCCATACTGGAAGTTGGCGCCCCCCCAGTTACTGCTGTATACTATTATAGTTAGGTTTGCATTAATTGTGTACATGGCCTTTCAGGCCTGGCCTGCCTCCCCTTGTGAGAGTCCAGCCGGACTCTGGTATGAGCCGTGCCACTCCCAGCCAATGGATTTCCACTTTATTGGGTGCAATGAAGGGATTTTGGTCCTTGGTTGGTGTATGTTTGCTTGTGAATACTTGTGTCAGGATCATCAATTATGATGATCCCAACATTTATCTTCCTGAAACCCCTGAATTTTTTGGCTTTTTAGCTCAGAATACTTGGGAATTAGGTGCCAAATTTTAACTGAACAATTGGTTTTAGATGATGAAATATTAAACAAACAGTCAACAATTGAATTTGATAGTAAAATTGGAATTGATTCCAGTCCAAAACTTGAACCTGGAACTGTTCTGTGGTCTGTATCTCCTAGCATGGATCTAACTGCCAAAGAGAAAAATAAGCTCCAGTGTGAAGCTCCTAGCCAATCAGATGTTGTGACAGGTATGGGTGACATTTACCAACTGCTAGCAGTTGTAGCAGGCTCTGTAAAGTTCAAAACACCTGTTTCAAACACTATCAAGATATTTCAAACAACTGATGATAATTGACACCAAACCACCTGCCAAACCAATAGTTCTTGTTAGAAATAAGTTAAATACTTGCTGATGATGGAAAAGAGATGTTTGAACTATTATTTAGGGTTATTCATTGAAAAATTTCTTACACAACTGCCATGTTTCAGGTTTAAAATTCCTTTCCTAAATTATTCTATTGTAATACCCAGTTATTGCTGGGACTAGTTGAAGAAGATACGGCTGGAGGTTGTAAAACTGGAACCCAGTCAAAGCAGTGATGATTGGGTAAATGGTCATCAACCACAAGAATACTTTGGCGTGGAGGTTGTATCTCTAAAAGCTCCCTGAAAATTAAGTCATCATGTAGTACAGGGAGGTATACACTGCAATGGATATGATAAAGTGAGGCAACACAAGAGGTTCCAAGAACCAGTGTGGGAAGAGTTGAGCTGCTTGGGCTCATAATGGTAGTTGCGGCCTAACCCTTCTGGAAAAGGTCCAAAGGTCCCTAGCTTCTGCCAATATCCTCCAATCCTGAGGCAAGCTGTGAGTACAGCTGCAGAGATGAGATAATTTATTTTCCCTGGATTGGAGATGGTAGGTTGAGATAATCTAAATAATAGTTGACTTTGGAGATTGAGAGTTGAAAAATAGCTTTATTGAGGGTATTGAACTTAATAATAGCACAAGCTATTACTGAGGGGGATCCTTTATTAAAGTGTCTCCCACTGTGCAAAGTTTTGAAAATGGGAGTGAAAATAGTGAATGAGAGATCCCAAAAGTTTAGAGGATAGGATTGGGAATTGGGTTTTGGGAAGATGGCCAAACCCTTGTTCTTTGGCAATCTGTTGTGGGTTTGACCATTCTTGGCTGGAACCAATGATTCCTTTTGGGCATGGGGTCAGGTGGTGATGACAACTCATGGGACTTACAGGATCTATTTTTATCTTTGAAGGCATGCAGGGTTAGGGTCTGGACTTAACCAATTGACCTGGGGTTTAGAATCCCATTGGTTAGGGGCAGAATTGTTACCCACATTTGAAACTGTAATTTGTACTCCTCTTTTGGCAGGGATTTTTTTCTAATTTTTGTCCCTCCACCAGGGACCTTTCTGATTGGCTGTGGTGGATGTGGGCTTCTGGTTGGCTGGGGAGTGGGGCCTGGGGCAAGCAAGTGGGCAGGTGGCTGGCCCGGCTAGGTGAGCAGGTTGCTGGCGGGAGGCCTGCTGGCGGTTGGCTGGGCAGTGGGAGGCTGGTGGGCGGGAAGGGAAGCTGGTGGAGGGTGCTGGTAGGCGCCTGTGCAACTGCAGTGGGCACCTGACTGGATGTTAAATTAGTCTGGGATTTGCCAAGATCCTTTTTGACTTGAATTTTAATTTTATTTTCCCCATTCAATGGAGGAAAATCCAAGTCAAATTGTGCATTGCTTGGCTTGGAATTTTCTATCTTTTCCCAACTTAAAATTTTTACTAAGATATGGTTGATGTCAGGAATATTCCTGACATCTATCCTTTCCTTATATAAGTTTTTGAGCACTGGTTTTAGAAATTGCTCAATCAATAAAGAGTTTGATCCTAACTTAATTTTTTATGGCTTTTAAGACTTTTAGAAATTCTCTCATGAAACCGCCTAATATTTCCCCATTTTGGGAAATCAGGCTTAAATGGGTGATTATAATCTTGGTTTGTACCTTAGTACATTCAACTGTTTAGATATAGACAAGCCCCAGCACAGGAACCAGCACTGAGTATTACAATAATGGGAATTGGGTGCCTGTGGTCCCAGGAAGATGGTACACAGCCTCTTTGATTTCTTCCAATCCTCTCATCAAGCAAAAGCCTCAAACTTTGTCCACTGATCCTGTGAAAACTAGTTTTTTTGTCCATTTGCTTTCATTTCCTTTCTTGCCTACTTGGGAGAATACATCTTCTGTGAGAGAGAGGGGCTAAACTAACTAAGTTTGGCTCCCATCCTGGAGGAAGGATCCACCAGGACACCATCCAGTGCAAGACTGGTATGAGCGCTCAAAGGGACAACCACAAAGAGGATGCAGCAGATAGTTGGGGGAAGTAGGAATCCAAGCCCATCATAATTATTCCACCAATCAACCAGGGGGCACGCTTGGGGGTGGACTCTTGGATGACCAAACCTTCTCCTTGAACCTGGACAATTGAGTCCTTGGTGGGTTGAGGCATTGGACAAGCCAGCCCTGGGGCCATTGAGGGGGCTGGTTCAAGGACAGGGAACTCAAGGTCATTACAAGTAAGACTTCTCACAACATTCTCACTGGTGGTGAGAATGTGCTGGGCACCTCCAGGGATATTCTCAAATATATGCATGAACTGACTAGTATTGGGGCCAACGTGGTAAAATAATTGAGAAATACAACCCCAAAGATCTGGGGAGGTAGACCATATTATCACAAGGCTGGTGCCAAGGTAAAAACCACAAACTTGACCAGAGGCACTAACATTCTTGGAGTCTAGAAGTGAAGCCCAACAAAATCTGGATAGTTTCTGTTGTCCTTAGTCTTAAATTCAAGGCAGAAGGCTCAGGGGCAAGCAGGAAGTTTTCTAATCACAAGCAAGGGACAGAGAATAACAACTGCAGACAAAGGGGTTCAAAAAGAGTATATAAAAGCTTTATAGAGCGTGATGAAGAGCAACAAAAAAAGCAAAAGCAAAAGCAAAAGGAGAAAAAATTCAAACTTAAAATAGGTAATTATATAGAATACATCACTGATTTTTAAGTTCAAGTTGTTTTCTCTTGAGCAAAAGCGGTAAGCTTTAATGTTAACATAACAATGTCTGTTGTCAGGAAGCCAGGCATAGGTAGAGGCATTGGTTGACTTGGGACAGAGTAAAGCCCGTCAGTGGGTAATGCCCACAATAGGATGGGTGCTAACTTGATAATATAGGATACAGATTGCCCAAGCAAGGACCAGGGCCTTGAGTTGGGCACCATAGTGTCTACCATTCCGGTCAAAATAATGTAGAGTACTCCAAACAGTTGAGTGGATGTGGTCTTGGTGGTGGTGGGGGATCCATTGGGTGTTCTAGCAGGGTTAAAAGCGGAGTCATGGGGACAAAGTATGCTGGTAGATAATTGTACCTGTCTTTGAACAATAAGGGAGGCACCTTGATCCTCTTTCCTTTGTGTCCTATGTATTCATTCCCTCTAGTTCTGGCCAAGGGGTCAGCAATGAGAATAGTCTCCAAGTTGTACTCCAAGTAGGCGGGGTTGGGTGGGTATTCAGTAAAATGAATGTGTCCAAAGGGGGCTCTGGGGTGGTATAGTGCCTGATGTGGGTCAGCAGGTTGGTCTCTAAAGAGGGCAGTTGCCTGATTGTCTACTTGGCCAGAGTTGAAATAAAATATCACTAAGACTAGATAAGGTAGGATTTGTTCAAACCAAAGGTTTATAAAACTTTATTATCAAAAATGACAATTAGGTCATCCCCATACCGCCAGGGTTCTTATACCAGGTGGTTTTTTCTTTTATTTTTGCGGACTTCAGGTCTGGGGACAGCTCACTGGCAGGGCTTGGTCCTTGGCTTCTGGTTTTGTGGGTGGCAGATCCTAGTTGTGCTTGTTTTGATGAACAGTTGTGGTGATGCTTTGTTCTGCCGCTACTGTTTACCACATCACCTGAGCATTCAAATTTTATTACCCATTCTGGACTGGAGGCTGGCATTAGCTGGTGATCATTGGCAGGACTGGCAGGAGGCCTTGTTGTAACCTTTTTTAGGCAAGCTACAGCTTCAGCATAGGTCTGGGTCTTTGGCAACATGTGGTCAATAGCAATCTGATGTCCATTTGGGGAATTTTCTTTAAGATTCTGGCAGGTCTCAGAGTAATTTGACAACTTGGGTCTGCAACTTAGCAAGTTGGCGGGTTTATGTCCATTTTGTGTGACTCAAGTAGCCTTTGGAGGATCAGGGTTTAATTCTGGGGTTTCCAATGTTGATTTTAAACCTTCAGTCTTGACACTTGTCAAGTTGGCAGGTTTTTGTTCCTCCTGGTTGGGGAAAGATATCTCTGGTGGTCCAGAGTTTGGCCCAACTGGCAGCCTAGCTGGCTCCCATCTATCCTGGTTGTAACAAGGCTTTTTCTGAGACCCAGGGTTTGATTCCCAGGTTTTCAATACAAGTATTGAAATGTCATTCATGACATCTGTTGTCACAGTAAGTTCCATAATGCCGGGTATTATTCAGCCAAGTAGGAAATCTTGGAAAGCCAGGAAACCTTTAACAAAGCTGACTGATTTAACAGACCTGGATTAAACAGTTGATTGCAAATGGATTACGGCTGCTCCAGTTCACCAGCCAAATCCAATTTCCCCTGTAAGTTGACGTTGATAAATCAACGTAACTTAAGGGTCACCAGATATGAACTTATTGATCAGCATTTTGTCAGAAATTGGTCACCCAAGGGTTCTTTGCAACCTGGACCAAATACTCACTTGACAATGTGGAAGGAATAAGAGTCCAGGATCCAGGTGGTATTGCTTAGTCAATTTTTGATATATATTGAATAATTTTCACTCTTTCAACTCTAAGAGTTGAGTCCTCCCAAAAATTTACTCAATAAAAATTATATATCCCTTGGTCTAATTTACATTTTAAAATGCATCCTGTAGTTGGATTGTTGCACTACAATCCCTACAATCTGGTTCTAAGCCAGATAATTACTGAAAGATGGGGCCCTGCAGTTGGAACTTTGTTGTTGGCACCTCCCAATGTTAATTCCATGCCTGCCAATCTTGGAGTTATCCCCCCTTTCTTTGAAACTGAAAGTTGTGTTGCATCCCAATGTCCTGAATTTTATTCTGAAGATACTCTGATGCTTTTACAGGCTATTTATCTTGGGCCACTTTGGTCAGGATTAATTATTTTACTTAATCCTAGTATCTCATTTGGAAATTTTACAAAACAGTATCTGAAGCTGCGTTGGTGGTTAATCATTAACTCTGTGTGAATTTGGGTGGTAATTCCCCACCATTTAGAAACGGCTTCATACTATCCTGTGATTTCTGTCACATCTGTGGGGACTTTAAAAGGACAGTAATAGTGCCCATGTCAACACTAAAATGTTGACATGGTCACTGTCAACTTTAAACTCAAAATCTCCTATGTCTTTTGCTAGTTGCGCTAGCTTAATTCTTTTTTAAGTGTTCAGGGGTGCAAACCCAGAAAACACGCCAAAATTGTGGCCATTTTGACATGATTTAATATTAAGCTTGATCAAAAACTCAATTTAACCAGATTTTTTTGTTATGTTTACTAGCAAAAATTAGTTTTATTTTTATTCATTTTCACAACATAAAAGTGTCAATGTTGACACTTTTTAAGCCAAACTTATTTTTAATAACAAACCTGAAACATCTACAATAAAAAATTAAGCGCATTTGAAAATATTTCTTACTAAATTAATATATAGAAAAAGAGATTGTGCATACAGTATATTGTTAAAATTTTCATTTTATAAATATATATGTGACACTTATTCCGGCTTTAATATCATAAATGAATTGGTGGCTAACAACAATACAATAATTTAAGTGTGAGTTAATATGTAAGTTACTATAGAATTTATTATTGAAAATAATGTCAACACTCAGAAATGTTGTCTATTTGCTTGTGATCATCCGCTGGGGTGGAGTTAAGCAAATTATAGTGGCGCAATTAAGCATAAATTAATATGCCACTTCATACTGTAAATTCAGAACCTGAACATAAAAATGCGGGATTGTCAAATCCTTGGTCCAAATTTTTAATCATTTTTGCGGGCAACTCAGCTGAGTGAAAATTAAAATATTTAATAAAATCAACCATTTAATTTGACTTTTTTTGATTTATTTAAATTGGCAAATTTTGAATCCCTTGAGCAGATAACTCAACCAGAAAGACAAAACTCAGAAAACAAATGCGGGATACATAAATCAGAAATTTGGGATTCTAATGTACAATTTGAGATTTCCTGTATTTCAAACAAATCATAGACATCATGTAAAACTTAACAAATCTGAATTTGTGGGATTGTCAAATCCAAGAACCAAATTTCAAATCAAAAATGAGGTGAATTTGAAATAAATATAATTTATGGGTGTCTCAAAAAGGATGATAAAGGATCTAGAGTGGATTTGTGCTAATTCTTTTAGGAATCATAGGCATTCTCAAAAAGCACCCTATTCCATTTTAGGACAGCTAAAATTTAGATACTTGATTACAGTAATTTTAAAAAATGCTAATAATAAAGTAGAATTATATATTGTAATCTATCTTATCATGCTGTCTTTTCCTTGATCTGTTGATAGTTCATTTGCTGTTGATAATGTGATTGTGTTTAATTGGATAGTTTCACCTCCAGTTGCCAAGGTGGCTGGAGATAAAACTATCCAATTACACGCAAGCACATTATCAACAGCAAATGAACTATCAACACATCAAGGAAAAGACAATATGATAAGATAGATTATAATATATAATTCTATTTTATTATTATCATTTTTTAAAATTACTGTAATCAAGTATCCTTAATAGCAATACATGAATACATAGTGTAGTAATCTGATGCTTTATCTTTCCTCTCCTTCCTTCCTTGAAATTTTCTAAGTTTTATGGCCCCTGGCTATGCTGGGGGCCAAAAACCTTTTAAAAAAATTCTGCGTCATCAGGAAGGTAGCTCATATATCATTATATGGTTTTATGGTCGCTATATTAGTGATTTAGAGTGCAGAATATTGCATTATTTCCAGTTTAGACAATTTTACATTTCACTTAATTTTGTGTCTAAACATGGTTGTTGAGATTGAATTTTTCATTTGATTTTATCCAGGTGGAGCTTCTTGATTTGGGTTGATTTTTCCTAGCTTCCTACTGTACATTTATTTTGGATTCCAGTTCCTGCAATTAATACTTGAGTTTTCTAGTAGCATTCAAAAGTGATTTGAAATTTGGTTCTTGGATTTGACAATCCCGCAATTTCAAAAAACATAGTAAATTTAATGAAAAGGTTAATGGATTTGAATGCTTCAAATCTGATTTGAGTTAATTCATTTTGTCCAATGGAAAAGTGCAGTTTGACTTGAGCTTTGCAAAGTGTCTATGAGTTCCTGCATTTTTAAAAATCCAAATAAAAATACAAAGAATTCAATTTAATTAAAAAAGGCTATCCTTCAAAAGTGATTCAAAATTTGAACCAAGGATTTGACAATCCTGCATTTTTACGTTCAGGTTCTGAATCTACAGTATAAAAAATGTTGTAAGTGACATTGTCAACACTTTACCCTTTTCATTACTGAATACAACTTTCTTAAGAGCTTTAAATATACACAATGATAAAATATCATATCTTCACCCCCAAAATATTATATTTAATAAAGAAATACTTAACTTTGATTATTTTTTAACTTATTTTTATATGTTTTTATTTTATTTTATTATGTGAACAAAAACACACAGAAAATGGTTAATATTTGCTAGCCTGCATAAATTTAATTAAGTGTACTATGAAAAAACATAGTAAATTTTCAAAAAAAATGTTGATAGTCACAATGTTGTCAAAAATAATGTCTACAATTTTTCTAATTGACAGTGAGAATTCAGCTTATTTTCTTAATAGTCACTCATGAGGTAGGACACGCCATTTCAAAAACGGCATCTTGAAAAACGCCATCTCAAATTTAATTTGAGATGGCGTTTTTTGCGTTAGTGATTTTGAATCACAAAAAAATAAAATAAACAATAAAATAGTTAAAATTTACATATATCTTTATAATGCAGCATCTAAAATTTACGCCATCTCAATTCCATCACTTCAAGTCAGATTAATTAAATCTTATTTCACTAACTTTATTTACATATGAAATCACTTAGTTTGGGGTGTGTTTACGCCATCTCAACTTTACGTCATTTCAAATTACGCCATTTATCTTAAACTAAAGTAAGCTTATACCTGAACTAAAATAAAGCCTGTGGTATAGTGCCAGAAGATGTTCCTATAGTATTAATCTAAGACACTTATAATAAGAACAGCCTAAATAGACACCACTATGATAGTCCTTCTAGTGATTGTCATTGCTGGGTAAAAAAACCAGTTTTGTTATATGTAATTTATAACTTTATTATACATGAATACGTTGATAAGGGTTTTCTTAATAAAATGTTTTAATAGTGATTTTATTATGGAAGGGGGTGATTACGCCATTTTGATTTACGTCACTTCAAATTCCACTGAGTTTCATATCACCCAATTGATTCAAGGCGCACAATGGATAGGGGGGAATTAGGGAAAATTACCTATGACGCCAGGCTATGCTATATCAATTCCCTCACCACAATTCTTGCTTTCCACTTTTCAAAAGTATAGTTTCATGTCAAAAACAATATTAATAAAAAATGTAAGAAAACATATGAAACTTTGCAAATATATATTTTTTGATCTCCTCTAAACAACTGGGTACTTTTTAACCCCAGTTGTATAAGCTAGTTTTTGAGAAATGCAATTTTTACTTTTTGGCCTAGTTGAGGTAGCTTCACCGTAAATTTGTTAATTTAATATAAAAAATGGTCAAAAACACTATGTTTTTGAGCTACAGCACCTCAATTACGTCACTTCAAAAACGCCATCTCAAGAGCAAGTTTTCAGTCAAAACTCAAAGTTTTGCCTATTTGCGTTACTAATAAAAAAATTATCTTTACAAAAAAAAAACATTGAAATTTCAATAGTATATATTTTTTGATCTTCTCTCCAATTCTATGTAAAAAAATTGATATTTTTATATTAAAAAAATTATCATTTTTCTCTTTAAAGACAACCCCCAAATTGCTCATATTTTGATACTAATTCACTTTTAGATGCCTCCCAAGTCAACTGCCAAAGCTGCGCCCAAGGCCTCCAAGGCCTCAAAGTCCAAAATCACTCTGCCCAAGGCCAAAAAGGCCAAGACAACCCCAAAAAATCAGCCTTCTAAGGCCAAAGCTCCCCCCAAGACCCCAACTCTGTCACCTGAAAAAGAGGGAAACAGTTCTATCCCTCCCCATTCTCCATTTGTTTACTCCCCATCTGATCCTCAAGAGAAGTTGTTTAACTTCAATTGCCATTCTGACCCCACTTCAGAGCCTGAGGATGAAGAGGAGCAGGAGCCTGAGCCTGAGCCTGATGCTCCTGCAGATGAGTCAATTGAGCTCTGGGATCTTAACTCTATCCACAATATATGCAACCAAAATGGCACCTTTGCTGTGCCAAAAACATACTCTATCAGCTATCCAATTATGACAAAGAAAGGGGGAGCCAGTTTTGTCTACAAGGGCTACAGCTTCAGCTGTAATGACAAGAATAAGCCCATCTGCCAACATCACTTCAAATGTGATAACGTTGGCTGCCCAGCAAGACTCACAACTTATGGGTTCACCAGATTTAAGGCCCTTACTGTTAACCACAACTGTGCCAAGCCTTTTGACCCTCTCTATAAACTTATCCGCTGGTTTCTTTTCCAGGTGATCCTAACCACAAAGGATCAAACTGCAACTGAGTTTGTCAACAATGCGCTCCTTAATTTAAATGATACCCAACTAGCAACTGTTGGTGGCGCCTCAAAATTACTGAGATGTCTTACTGATCAGAGATATGCTCTGAGCACTGAAGGCGTCAGTGCAAGCTCCATTGATCAATTGATAATTACTGAGGAGCAAAAACTATCTCACCATGAAGAGAGATTCCTCCTCCATGATGATGGTCAACATGTCCCAGAGCGTATCATCTGCTTTGCAACAAGCCAGGATCTGCACAACCTCCTCAAGTGCAAGACCTTGCTTGCAGATGGCACTTTCTCCACCTGCCCAAAGCTCTTTAGCCAACTTTGATATATCCATGGACAGGTTGGAAATCTGGTTCTTCCCCTTGTCTTCTTTTTCCTCCCAAATAAGAAGCAGGAAACCTATGTCCGGGCACTCACAATTTTAAAGGCCAAGTTGGATGAGATCCTCCCAACCATTGAAGAGGAGCCAAAGGAGACTAGAAGGCTCAAGGAAAAGACCCAGTCAGAAGAAGCCACCCCAATCAAGTAAAAGCCCAAAAGCCTTCATTATCATGAATATCTGGTAGTGTATTTCTAACAGGCTCAAGCAAATGCCTTCATTTGAGTCTTTAAGAGCTCCCCTCAGGGATGCTAACTCCACTTCCGGCAAGCACTCTGCCGCCTCCTCCAAAAGTGCTCTGAACTTCATGAGCTGGTCAACTCTGAAGGCACTAAAGAAGCCAAGGACGTTTTTAATTGCTTTGCTGCCCTTGCTCTTGTGAGAAATGAAGAGACAAAAGCCTTTTATGACGCCCTCCTCCACCATCCTTATATCCTTGCCAACCAGGCAGCCTTTGCTCCATTCATAGAGTATTATGAAACTCAATGGGTTGGAGTGTTTCAAGGAGCACGCTGCATCAGAAAGGGCAGTGACTCAATCACCTGGAACTGCTATAAGCAGGTCAAAGACAGGTTAATCAAGACCACCTCTTCCCTTGAAGGGTGACATAGCCAGTTTGCTACAAGGGTCAGGGTTCATAAACCCAAATTTAATAAGATAATGGTGCACTTAAAACCCCAGCAGGCCATCTCTGCCCACCTCTTTAAGACTGGTATGAAGACCAAGGGTGATCTCCCTAAGCAGACTAAGACTGTAAAGAAATATACAAAAGTCAGCTAATTGGTCCTTGCCTACTATCCCAAGGATAGCAAGCTTGAGCATCTTCAAGCCATCTCAGTTGCTCTTTCCACTCATATTTGAGCCTATTTGCAATAAACTCTTCTTTATCTTCTCTCTTATTTTCTTTGATTTTACCATTATTTGACTTTTTTTGGTATTTGGTACAATTCTATGCTTATTTTAAATTATAGTTTGTAATTAAAATAGATGAAAATAGTTGTTTTGGGGATTGTTTTAACTTTTGGGCTTTACGCAACTATGTTGCTACTAATTGACCCCATTTTTATATTGCAGATTTGACATCCTGAGGCTTTTTAAGCCTAGAAATGTTTTTGAATTTTTTTTTTGAGAATTTTTTGGGTTATTTTTGGAGTTCAAAAAATCTAAAAATTTAAACCTGTTTTTCTTAGCTGCAATGCCATAAATTGAAATGGTGTTTTACTATAAAATTGAGATAGCGTAGATTGAGATGGCGTAAATTGAAGTGCCGTTTTCAAAATGGCATGTCCTACCAATCACAAGCAAATAGACAACATTTCTGAGTGTTGACATTATTTTCAATAATAAATTCTATAGTAACTTACATAGTAACTCACACTTAAATTATTGGATTGTTATTAGCCACCAATCCATTTATGATATTAAAGCCGGAATAAGTGCCATATATATATATTTACAAGATGAACATTTTAACAATCTACTGTATGTGCAATGTCTTTTTCTATATATTAATTTAATAAAAAATATTTTTAAATGTGCACTTAATTTTTTTATTGTAGATGTTTCAGTTTTGTTATTAAAAATAAGTTTGGCTTAAAAAGTGTTGACATTGACACTTTTACGTCGTGAAAACAAATAAAAAATAAACTAATTTTATTAGTAAATGTAAAGGAAAAATCTGGTTAAATCAAGTTTTTGATCAAGCTTAATATTAAATCATGTCGAAATGGCCACAATTTTGGCATGTTTTCTGGGTTCGCACCCCTGAACGCTTTAAAAAAGTTCTAAGCTAGTGCGACTAGCAAAAAATATAGGAGATTTAGAGTTTTGAACACAGCCCAAAGGTCGACATGGGCACTGTTGCCGTTTATACTAGGGCTGCTGTTAAGAGCTCAAGGTATTTATTCTTGTCTGCTCTCTTACTGACCCAAGCTTAGTTGATGTCTATGTTGATCTCAATAGCTCAACCTTATGCTGCCTCTGATAGTGATGTCAAGGTGCTAGTAAAGTTAAGAAAATAAAGGATTGGTTGGCTGAAAAGGTATTGTAGGACTTCTTTCATTTTGGAGGGAAAGTTTGGGTAGAAAGTCATCCAACCCAGTCAGTGTCTTGGCAAGGTAACTTTTGGAGTTTTAAATATCAAAAGGCCGAGGTAAAAAATATGGTTTACAGATCAAAGCAAATGGCAGTTGTGTAGAAAAAACTATCTACACTTGATATTTATTTGGTTCGAATCATCCCGAGCCGTGAACTTGATTGAACTTGATCCTTTTGCAGTGCTGCGTTGAATTTCATGGAAACTTACGTGTCAAGGTTTGGATGACTGCGAATAGTCAGGATGGAAGGAGCACACATGCTAGCACCTACAAGTATTTGAGATGGGATAAACTTTGTATATCGTTTAAAGTTTTGAAGGGAAGGTTATTAAATTGTTTTTACAGCCTCTGGTGCTAAATGGGAAAGTCAAAAGATAGTTTGCGGAAGAGGAACATTAAAGCTAACGATACAAGCTTGATACAAAATGCAGCTAGTAAAAATGATGGCTTGAGTGACTCTAAGAAACTATCTTCGCACAGCAAGCAGTCTCTTGATAAATCGTAATTTTTTGTCATGTCGTTATAGAAATCTAAATTTATTCTCGTAGTTGGTTTCCTTCAGAAGGGATCATCTTTGGGCTACTTTTAGTGGTGCGCATGTTGGGTGCTAACTATGCCAATATAAATGATTGCGATGAAGTTTTTAATTTTTGGGAGCCCACTCATTTCCTCCAATACGGACATGGCCTGCAGACTTGGGAATACTCTCCTGTTTATGCCATCCGTACTTGGGCATACATTTTGATTCATTATTTCCCCCTAAAAGCTTCTGAGGTTTTCTTTTCAAATAAGGTGCCCCTTTGATTTTCAATTCTGGGTTAATTTTTAGTAGGTCACCCAATTTTATTCACTCAGAAGCCTTCTTTCAGCCGTCAGCGCTTTTTGTGAAACCTGGATGGTTAAAGAAATAGCCATGTATATCTCCCCACAAGTGGGAATCTTTACCTTGCTGTTTCTACTTGTTAGCCCAGGGATGTTCCATGCTGCGCCTGGTTAGTTTATCTCGTTTCTTTTCTAAACTTTAAACAAGCGTTTCTTCCTTCTACTTTCGCCATGTATACTACTACCGTATTCTTTTCAGGGGCGATCCGCCCTGCAAGTGACTTGAAAAGAAGAAATAAATGTATGCTAGCACTTGGAGTTGGATGCCTCTTAGGATGGCCCTTTAGTGCAGCAGTTGGGATTCCTTTTGTCCTTGAAGAATTTTATTTTTCTCTAACCCAGACAACTCATCCCAAGGTCACCAGCCTTCTTAAGAACTTGGCTACATTAGTATTCCTTGTTCTTAAGATAGCTATATGTGTTACTGTAAGCTGATTGGTTGCTTTAAATACTTAAAGGATATAGCTTCCTATTGTAGCAATAGACTATTATTTCTACAAGAAGATCACTCTTGTGCCGTTCAACATCGTGCTCTATAATGTGCTTGGGGCTAGTGACAGTGCGGGACCAAATATATTTGGCACAGAGCCATGGACCTTCTACTTTAAGAACGGGTTTCTTAATTACAGTATCTGCTTCTTGTTGGCATTGGCGAGCTTTCCTATTTTGGTATTAAGTTTATGGATATCCAATGGCTTATGTTTTAGCTACTTGATTGCTTAGGTTTTCGAAGCCGTCCAGCAACCTTGGGATCTCAGAGTGCAGGGCCCTTGCTCTTTAAACTTACACCTTTTTACTGGTGGCTTGGGCTTTTTCTCCTGCAGCCCCACAAAGAAGAGCGGTTTCTGTTTGTTATATATCCCTTGTTTGCCTTCAACTCTGCTATTTCCCTTGTCCTGCTGAAGGACAGACTGTCGCTGCTTGTCAGTAAAATGGCTGGCATCGATTCTAAAGTAATCTGTGGTAGTTGGGTTTAACTAACCGTTTACAGAAGATCTCATGGCTGTTTGTAATGGGTGTAACTATGATTTACAGTGCCTTCTCTATTGGGCGTATCTATGGACAATATGATTATTTCTATGGCACACTGGAGCTCTACAATGCGCTCAATTCAAAAGGATCCGAGTTGCTGGAAATGAACGCTCATGAAACCGCTACTGTATGCGTGGGGGGAGAATGGTTCCGCTTCCCCTCGCATTACTTCCTTCCGGGAAACTCAACGCTTTCATTCGTCAAAGCAAACTTTGATGGTCTACTTCCGAAGCCTTTTCCCTCGGGGCCATGGCGAGAAAGCATCTCTTCTATTCCCACCAATACAAACAATCAGAACCGCGAAGAAATAGACCGCTACGTAAGCCTCACTTCTTTTAACCTACCAGATCCCGACCTAAAATCAAATCAAATGTCTTAGGTGCTCCTTGATAAGTGTAATTATGTCATTACGACCATGCCAAACCCCGAAATTAATATTCAACCCGCAGAGTGGGAGTCTATCCAATGTGCCCAGTCTCTCGATACCTCCAGCATCCCGACATGGAGACGTGCGTTCTATGTCCCACCAGTTGGTCCATTCAGACACAAGCTTCCAGAATATTACAACCTATGTCTGCTAAAAAAGCTGCCCAACGAGCCTGAAACGCCTAATTCTACTGGCTAGCAAAGATAAAGTTTAGCTCAACACTTAAGTCATTCAATAAAAGACATGCGCTGATTTTCATCAACCAGCGTGATACTCACCTCATGTTAGATCAAAGGGCTGCTTAACCAAAAGAAGACGCTATAAATTAAAGGCTTCTTGGTTCAGAGTAGGTAAAATTTTAGATAGCATATTAAACTTAAGATATTCTTTGGTCTAGAATGGTAAATGATTCATACCAGGGAATAGTTAGAAGCAGCACATGGTGAATTGTAGATGATGATAAGTTCAATCTCTCTGGCTTAATATGATATTTCTCTCTCAAAATTTTCCAACCATCTTTTAAAGATCATCTACGATAACAGGCAAACGATATTATGAGAATGGGATGGGCCAATACATTAGTTTTCAAAGCTGTGGTGCTGAGCGAAATCAACTCAGATGCAACCGGAATAAAAGTGAACCCAGATCTATTGTCGATCAATACATTAGGCTTACAACCTGCTAAGATAAACAAGAATCAAAACCAAGTCTGCTCAGTTCTGAAAGAAACCAACTCATTTGGTAGAAATAGGATCCCACTCCACAGAAAATGAGCACTGATAAGTAAAAATGCCCAGTCATCCAACAAAGGATGCCCATCAAGAATAGACTTACTTTGAAATAGCAACAACTGACCACACAATGAAAACGATCCCAGTCACACTACAAAGCTACTATGATTTTTGAAAACAAAGCAAACTCCGTCACTGAAGTGAAAAACTCGATCCAACAGACAAACCCCCATAACAACTGAAGCAGATTGATAAAATTATAAAGTATCAAAAGATGAATAGCTCTTTCACACTGGTACCAGTACAACATAGACAGCAAACAGAAACATTCTGAGTATCTGTTTTTGGGTGAAATCATCAAATATATCAGTATGAATGGCTAAAAGCGCACATCTACCGCCAAAAACAACGATATAGAAATCTCATAACCCTGCGTGCAATAGAAGGTAGGGACTACAGGCTTTAAGATTGCTATATATGGACAAATAAAGGGTATTCAGATAAATCATATAGCCAAAGCAACGTAATTCGACCCTGCTTTGGATCTTATCTGATTTCGATATGGAAGCATCCTAGCAACCGGGAGGCAGAGCCAACAGAGTGCGCTGCAGGAAAGGGCACCCTTATGGATCAAAGAACAGAGCAGTCATTGTTCAGCAGGCAAAAGGAGAAGTAGCTCTGAAGCGGGGAGCAAGGCTCAAGCTTCACAGACACAAGAGCAAACCCAGGGCACCCATACAGGCAGAATGAGCAGTATTAACCCTCAAGTTCCAAAGCTGTCTTGGAAAGCCACTAAAGCTGTCACTATTAGAACAGTAAACAACTGTCAGGAATGACATCTATGCCCCTCCCAAACCCCAAGACTTGGAGCAGGGTTTAAACCCTGGTCAAGACCACCCACAGCAAGCCAGCCCTGAGGACCAGGGGGCCGGCCGCCTGTGTTTTTTTTGGGATTGAATCCTCTCTGATCCGAACCGCAAATGCTCTTGAAAACTGGGCCGCCAGCAAAGATTTATCAATGATGGCACCTAGATAAGGACATAACAAGTTGCCTAATAGAGACAAGGAGGATACTGCTATTGGCTTGATGAGCCTGATGTCTACCTTGGTGATCTATCAAAATCCTGCACCTGAAGGAAACATGGGCCAGAGGGCTGCCCCAAGATTATTGCTCCTGAACAGAAGGGTTGTGCTGCTCTTCTTTAAGATCCTGCCACTGAATGTCCTTCTTGCGCCAGTGCCATTTTGGCGCCCCAAAACCCAGGCAACCTGCCTTTCTGAATTCCCATTTTCTGACCAACTGAATCCTGCCTATTAACATTAAAGTCTGATAGTGGGGTGCTGCATAACCCATTCGACCCTGGGCCAGACCTTATTGCCATTTTTGAATAAGGTCTTGAGGTATTGGGTTCCCAAATATCAACATATTCTATCTTGGCTATCTGCCAACTCTGTAAGAGCCAAATGGCAAGCAGTGCTGTTCAGGGAAAACTGATGAGGATAGATCAAACAAATTGTCAGCTGCTTGAGCAGCTCCAAACCGGTCTGGGTGGAGGGGCGCACTAAACTTGCGCCGTTGGAGGTATAACAGAAGGCAGCGGCCATGGTTGAGAATGAGAACAGTGTTTGGACAAGGGGGATTGGGGATGGAAGAGGATGGAGCAGCCAGGTACAAGGCCAGCCAAGGAACAGTGGTGGGCTGGCCATAGAGTAGAATAAAGGCAAAGAGGCGTCATCAACTTCAGGGGCCCAAAGCCCAAGGTATTCCAGAAGGGGGGTTCAAACCTCTTTATCTTGTTTTCACCAGGGATATTAAGCTATCTAGAAACAAGCTTCATGGAGGGGAATGGGGGAGTTTTGAGGGGGTTCAGGATGGAGAGGGTGGGGATTCTACAGCATCTGAATGTCTGAGGAGAACATTTTCAGCAGTTTGAGAGCCTACCTTAAAATCTGGGTCAATGCTGTCCCAATTTGAAAAATTTTGGCAGCCAGCAGGTCAAGCACCATCCTCACTGGGGAATGGATATTGAGTGCTTTGCCTATCATAATCAATTAGCTGAAAGGGGGATCCAGATTTTTGAAAGGTATTTGGGCTACTCCAGCTTTAACCCATTTTTTTTCAATAAAAGCATTTAAATTGCTTAACATAGTTTAGGGCTTAGCAGATGTTATTTGTTGATTTCTGATTCTGCAGGGTGTACCATGTCTATCATTTGGTGTTTCACTGTAACAAGTTCAACTCTGAATCTTCTGGCCCCTCTGCCCACAAGTTTTGTCCCTCAGGTGCCCCCTTTGGTCCCGTCCACTTCACAGAGTACACTTTAAAACTGGAATACAAGGAATTTACCCCTGAGAATATACTTGAACAAGATCCCCTGGCCCGGTTAAATTTGCAAGTCAGATACAACAGACAAGGCCCTTGGCATCACACCAAGTCCTGCCTATTCAAAGACAAGTACAACTTGCTGCCTGTATATCAACTGGATATAGAACCTCCAATTACCCTGAAGCCAATGCCTGTGTCCACACCTGAACTTCCTTTGGACCACACAAATAAGCTGTTTGGAATTGTGTATAGCACCCTCTCTTGTAATACCCCAAAACAGTGGGTACCGCTTACAGCAGGTAAGGTAGTAGGTTGGAAAATTGGAATCCTGTTAGGGCAGTGATGATTGGGTATATGTTCATCAACCAGCAGAAGGCCTTATTGTGGACATTGTACCTTCTGAAGCTCCCGGCAAAGTAGGTTAAGGCATAGTATAAGGAAGTGTACACCACAATGGATAGTGTGGAGTTTGTGGATACCGGGGGAGGCCAGGGTTCAGTATGAGAGGAGTTGAGTTGTCCAGGGTCATAATGAGGGTCATGACCTAGCCCTTTTGGAGAGGGTCCAAAGAACTCTGACCCTGTTGGTAGCCTCCAATCCCAAGGCAAGCTGTGAGCACAGCTATGAAGATGAGGTGGTTCATCTTCCTTGGATTGGAGGGAGGTTGGCTGGGGATGACTATTAAATTTGACTTAAGTTGTTAAGTAGAATTTCACTTTATTGAGGGTATTAAGCTCAATAATAGCACAAGCTATTACTGAGGAGGGGTCCTTTATTTATAGTTCTTCCCACTTGCAAAGTTTTGCAAGTGGTAATGAAAACAAGGGATTAAAGAACCCAAAAGTTTGGACAAGGTGTTTGAGAATTGGGGTTTGAGAAGGTGGCCAAATTCTTGTTCTTTGACAATCTGTTGGGGGTTTGGCCATTCTTGCCCAGAGCCAATGATTTCCTCAGGATGTGGAGTCAGGTGATGTAAAAGAGTCATGGGGCTTTCAGAATCTATTTTTGTTTGGGAAGGCATGGTTTGGCTGGAGTCTAGATTCAAATGTTTGAGCTGTGAATTAGAGTCTCATTGGCTATGGGTAGAGTTGCTGCTCACATCTGAAACTTGAATTGGACTTCCTTTGGTTGGGCCAGAATAATTTTTGTATTTTGAACCCTGAATTTCACCTTCTTCTAAATGACAGGAATAAAAATTTCCTTCCTCTGAAACTTGAATTTTCCATTCAGAAGAAGGGCAGGAATTGTTGTGGATTTGTTCCCCTGTAACCAGGGACTTTTCTGATTGGTTGCATTTTATGGGGAACTTTGATTGGCTGTGGGATGGGGCCTGGGACCCAGGTGGGTGACTGGCAGCTAGCTGGGACCCAGGGAGTGAGCAGGTGGGCTGGGGGCTGGCAGCGGGTCCGCAGGCAGCTGGCTGGCGGGTGAGAGGCTGGCAACGGGCCCGCTGGCGGGCGGCTGGGAAAGCGGGTGGCTGGCTGGGGGCTTGCAGCTGGCTGGCTGGGCAGTGGGGGGTTGGTGGGCAAGCAGAGGGTTGGCGGGAGGCCCGCTGGCAGCTGGCTGGGTGCAGGGAGGCTAGCAGAGGGTGCTGGCGGGCATGGCAGGCATTGGCGCGGTTGGGGCGGGCACCTGCCCAAATGATAAATTAGTCTGGCATCTATTAGAATCCATTTTTTCCTCTATTCAATTTGTATTTCCCCAAATAAAGGGGGAAATCCTCATCAAATTTTGCCTCTTTAATTGGGCATTTTCCTATCTTTTCCCAACATTTCCCTTCAGTCAGGATTTGATTTATATCAGGAATATTCCTGACACTCTGGGGTGATTGACACTATAATCCCAGCTGCCATTGTAAATTCACTGCCCCCTTTGGCTTTGGATTGTACTGGGTTTCCTTGTCACACCAAGAAAAGCTCCCAAATGCCAGTCAGGCCACTCAATTCTTTAGGGAATTTGGCGCACACTGTAGATGAGAGATTTGTACTGGCTTACCCCAAAGATCCCCTGGCTCTAATGGCTCCCCCTGGGAAGAAACACTGATTATTTTGGATCATCTGTTGGCATGGTGGCACCCACTTTTTAAAACAATTAGAAATAACAATAAAGCAATGTCACATCAACGCCCACAAAGTCAAATAGATCCCAAATGCTTAGAATTAACACCAGTCCAATTAGATGGAGTCTTGGAAATTAGTATGGAACCCTTCAGTCCCCCTGGCTTGGCCCAGTCAAAATTTCTCCTCCAGCCAATTAGATTTGGGTCAAGGGGTCATGTGATTTGACCTGTTTGCATCAAATCCCTTTTAACATAGCAAGGGGACTTTAAGTCCCCTGATTGTTCATCTTCTAGGCATATTGCTTATTGGAACTTGTTGCTAAAATCTTTATTTTATTTGGTCCAAAACTCTGCACTGGAGTTTCTTATAATCTTTAATAAATTTTTAGTTTTTTTCTTATCAAACCTTACCTTATTCTGGTCCTGTTTGAACCTGATTGCCTTCTTGAGCCCCCTAGGAGAAGTGTTAGCTCATAGTTGTTGTCTAAATCTACTTTCGCTTTCAAAAGTACTGTTTGCATCTAAAAATCAAGTTAAATTTCTTTATACATCTTACTTTTATATTAAAATTTCCTTGGATTGGCTTGAATCCAACCCCGCTCTTGCTTTAATCATTGCCCAAGCCTCCTGCAACTATCCCCAGGTCTTCCCTAAGCTTCCTACTTTAATTCTGCTTTGGTTTTCTGGTGGCTATTGCATTACAATTAAATTTTATAACTTTTAGGCCCATAAATTGCACTCCTAGACTCCAAACTTCTTGAAGATTGCAAATATTATCCTCCCTGTTCTTAAACTTGTGATGTTTTCCTTGGCCCCCCTTTTTTCTGCTCCTTTGGTCTACTTCCCCCAATCTTTGGACACTCATCTCCTCTTCAGTGCACATTTTGGGTGATGATCTCTATAGCCTCTTGCACCTCCCTAGTGGTCTCCTCATCTCTGGAGAGGCTCCAGTCAAGAGTCTAACCTGCAACAACCTGGACTTGTACTCTTCTGACTACACCTTCCTTGCTCCTCTGACCAAGAAGGTACCTGTGCCCTCTTTCCTCCATCTGTAGATTAACAACTCAGTGCTCCTTTAAGCTCCTGAGGGGCCAACTCTTATTCCCACTTGTACGCCTTGGCTGCTCACCAGCCTAGTGTTGATGGGACTGAATTTGTACTTTCCTCAACTTTCCCCTGTGTCCTCTCTCTGGTCCCCCTTTAGAGCAGCCGCCCCATTGATTCACTGGGCAGCATCTTGGTGGTTTGTCTCACCAGGATGAGAGCCAAACTTAGTTAGTTTAGCCCCCTCTCTTATAGCCGGCTCATAGTCCTGGGTGGGGAAGCTCTTCCCATACCTCTTTAAGTTAGCTCCAATCTTGGGGTGGGCTCTGCCCGCAAAACCCGTGGCCCATGTGCCCCCTGAAAATGATGGGCTGGCCACCCATGTCATGGCCAGTGGTTGTCATTTACCAAGGTGCTGAAGGGGAGCTTAATCCATCCATATAACGTGTCACAAGAGCCCAATAGAGAAAAGGCACAGAACAGGTTGGGTATAGCAAACCTGCAGCTAAGGGGCAGTAGGCACCAAGGTTGGGAGCAACAGCTTTGACCAGACTGAGGATGCTCAGAATGACCATCCCAGCTCTACTATGATTTTAGGGCTGTGAAAGGGGTAGAGAAGAGGAGTCAAATGGAATGCCAGCCATTCCAGGATCTGGACCTGGCTGGTAGTCTATGGGTATGAGTCTAGGGTGATACTCTAGTCTTATGGTCTGACTTCTGCTTAAGTGATGTATAAATTGTAATCCTAATAAAGCAAACAAAACTCATAGATTCATTTACTTTATTTGACATTGTCTGCACTTGATTTGAGTGTGGGGAAGTGGGCTTTATACTATTCATCTGGTCTACCTTAAAATATATCACTTCCTACTCCTTGTGAGCTTTTTTGTTTCCCAACTCTTGGGTACTGGCTTCTGGGAAGTAGTGGAATGTAGCTTGGGAAGTGAGGATTGGTATCTGGGTAGCTTGGTCTGAGAAGATGAATTATGTTGGTTGCTGGCAGTTAATTGGCTGGCTCCATTATTCTGAGGTTTTACTTGGTTGGGGAATGAGGCTGGAGCAGTGCCAATTAATTCTTCAGGGTTGGAATCATTATCTGTTGATTGGCAATTAAATTTAGCTTGGTCACAACTTGCAGGATTTTCTGAATCTTGCAGCTGAACTGGGGTGCTGTTCACAACCAATTTACTGGCTGCATTAACATCAACCCTAGTGGCTGCAAGATGATCCACCAACACATTTGTGCATCTGGGGTGATTAGGGAAGGCAAAAACAGGGGCAGAATGCTGAATAAGAGCAGATCTGCTGCAAAACCCAGCAGATCTGGTCCAGAGCGGCATTGGGTGCACCCAGCCCAATTATAGTATTGTGACTTGGTGCCCCAATGCTGTTGGGAGCTACAAGCTCCCCTGAGCCAGTTTTACTACTGGCTCCAGGCCAAATCCTGCCTGGTGGGGAGTTCAAACTGCCTAAATAGGCCAAGTCAGTTTGAACTGCCCCATGCCCGCCCTGGTGGGTAGTCAGGGGTTCTAAATCTCCCAGCAGGCTTTTGTAGCTACCTGCGCTTTTGCTTTGCGGCCAGGTTTGGGGGTTCAAACCCCATTTTAGGCGCCGTAAGGCTGGCCCTTACAGCCCAATATTGGATCCCTGACACTGCTGGGTATAATAAGGTATATAGTAGCTGTACTTTCCCATTCACTAACCTGGGCTTGAAGTTGCTTATAGTACTGCTCCTCTGAAATACCAAAGTCTTTGTTGCTGATATAAACTATCTTAAACAAAAAAGCAATAAAAATTCTATTAAAAACAGGAAAGCAAAGTATTTCCAGAGTATTGATTTTATTTAAGTGTGTGCTCCTATTTGAGACATTCTCTCAGACATAAATGGCCAAATTAAGAAGCACATGAATTGAAAAAGATGCAGGGATTTCTTGAATAAATTTTGATGGGTTTACTTCTGGGTGATCATATTTTCTATTTCAAGCCATGTAAACAATCCAGACTTTGACAATCCACATGGAAGCAGTTTTGCAGGCGATGGTTGATTTGGCTTCAAATAAAGACACAAAGCTGAGAATTGACAATGTGCTATGGTTTTAAGACAGGTATAGACCTAGTAGGGAGCATTGGCTACAAGGGAAATTAATGTCTTTCTAGTAGGTAACAACAGACTACTAGAGGCAAATAATCAGTCAGCCCAGCAGGGAACTTTGGCTGCTAGGGGCTGGTTAGTTGTTCTTGCCTAGCAGGGAATGAGGCTGCTAGGGGTGAGGAATGTGATAGCCCAGCAGGGAGTATTGGCTGCTGTGGGCTAGTTAGGTGTCTCCACCCAGAAGGGAATTATGGCTACTAGGGGTGGGGAGTGGACCAACCTGGTGGGTAACACAGGCTACCAGGGCTGATTGATGATGTTACCCTGGCAGTTAATGCGGGCTGCCAGGGAAGGGAGGAGCTAAGATAGCTCTACGTGCCCTTGTGCGCTCACAGGAGGTCTGTGAGCAAGCACCCTACCTAACAGAATGATAGGGTGTCCTTGTCTGTGTTTCCTTGATGGCTTTGTGGAGGTCCTAAAGCTATCATTGGGGGGGCATGAATATGCTAAGGGGTGTTACCAGGGTGGTTGCTTGGGGAAGCAGCTGCAGAACTTGGTATGATCAGGCCTCTGGGAAGTAAATTTGATTACTTTGCAACTGAAAGCTCAGAATTAATCACCTGAGTGAGTAAAGACAACTGCACATCCATGAGGATTGTCTGTGGTTGAATGGCCTAAGTGGAGGTCACTTACAGGGGGCCCAGTCAAATGCTAGTAGCCTTGTAGACTTATAACCTGAGTCTGAGTTATTAGTATCAGGGACTGCAGATGTAACCTAGGTGATTCATAGTGAGGATAAAACCTAGGTGGTTTATAGTGCAGATGGAACCAAGATGATTCATGGTGAGGATTGGAACCTAGGTGGTTCATGATGAGGACTGACTGGAAAGGACTGGAAAGGACTGCTGATGAATAAGGAAGGACTAGCTGAAGGACCAGAAGATCATGGTGAATATAAGGACTAGAAGATCATGGTGCAGGACTAGCTGAGGAACTAAAAATTGGCTGAGAAGGAATAGCTGAAATAGATACAGGAGCTATGATGCTGGTTTGGACTTGTGGAAGTATAGATGTTTATAATAAAGAAACAGTAAAAGAATTAATTAATGCTACCAAAAGATATGATATAAAGATTGAATTAATTATCATATAAATAAAAGAAGAGTAAAGAAGAAATAATTTATAGTATTTAAACTGTACATTTAGTAAGAGTTGATTGAGTAATTTGAAGCTGAAAGAGACCGGAAGACAGGACAGGGAAACTGTGAGAACAAATGCTAGAATTTTGCCAAAATGATTGGGAAAGATGAGGAGCAAGTGACAGGCAAGTTTGAAGTGGTAAAATGCTGAAGAAATGTTGAAAAAATTGGAGAAACATTGAAGAATTGAGGGTTTGAAAATCCCTTAAGTAAAACATAGGCAAAAGTGCTCGAGTTTTGCCAGTGAAACGTGACGTGAATTACAGCAAAACTGTTTGAAGCACAGAGCCGTTGTTTATCTGGAGCGAGACAGCGCCAGGCTTGGACCAGGGTCAAGAGCAAGTCATGTGGAGTGAACTGTTTGGAAAAACCATTGAATCCAAGTGTTTTATTGGCTGCAGGTCAAAGCCTGTTTGATCAGTGTTTTGAGGGCTTTAACTGAAGAGTTAAAGCCTAAAAACAAGGAAATGAAGCAGAAAACTCAGGGTTTTCATTGGCTGAAATAAGTTATAAAGTTTAATATACAGTAGAGAGAGAAACTGGATAGTTTAAGCTTTGTAAAACAAGAGTTCTGAGAGAGAATCAGGACTGTAACAAGGAGCTATAAAAAGGGAAGCTATCTGAGGCTTTTCAGGGACTGGCACAGGTGGATTACAAAGGCCACAAGGACTACACAGAGGACTTAAGCATAAGACAAAGGTTCAGAAGCCCAAGACACAGGAGCTGGACCAGGAAAAAGAGCTGGAGATAAAGAGTTGAAGCTGGAGAAGAGTGCAGGAGCCTAAGACTCAAGAGCAGGAGTCCAAGACCAATTACAAGGAGTCCAAGATATTGTTGGAGGACTCCAAGGTATTGACAAAACCATATTGTTTCCAATAGCCAGGCAATATATAAGAAGGTTTCTAAGGAGATCTTTCTTCTGAAAGTAAATAAAGGCCTGTTTCAACCCCTACCCAAATTTTCCAGTGATACAGATAAAAGCCCCATGAGTGAGCTACCTCATATATTTTACCCTGGCCAAGGGGAAGGATATACCTTTTTTCAGAGTTGTAGAAGGCTTTCCACTAGTAAAACCTCCCAGGAAGAGTGGGAGAAGTTGACTAGACACCTTGAAATGACAGATATGGGGAGAGAGTTCATAGGAAATGAGTTTAATAGGTTGTTGAAGGACTGATACAGGCCCATAGAGGGTTTGGCGCCAGCCAAAGTACAGGTGCATGGTGGGGATGCCAGCCTAGTAATAGGAAAAGTATTGGAGGAGTTTGTGTTAAATCAGGCCCAGTATAAACTTCTATCTAGCCAAAACCCACTACTAGGAAATGATGACTCCTCCAAGCTGGTCCCTGGCTATGACCCAGGACACACTTTGGGGACTGGCGACCAGGAACCCCACACAGACTTTCAGGAAATGTATCATTTTGTGCATGAAGTTATCACTTTTGTTACTGACCCATTTTTTTCTTTGATCTTGATGTGATTGTTGGCTGACCAGTATATAGGTTGACTTACATTGCATCCAGAGTGTGGCTTGTTTGATTTTTTTTGAAAATGAGTTTCTTCTATCTGCCGTCATGTTTTTGAAATTGTGTGTTCAGTTTTAGTTCACTGTATGCTTGCCTATTTTTGTAATCAGGCACCTGGTTAGGGGTTGATTATTTTGTGTTTAATTGGCCTTCAAGTGGAAAATTTTGTTTTTGTTTTGATATGGTATATTTTTGTTTATCTCAGCAGGTTATAAACCTACTGTAGCCAAACTTGTCTTATGAGAATTTAACACATTTTGATGACAATGAGTGATGTTTACTCCATAAACTGAACCCCACATCCATCCAACCACAGACTAGATTTATTATCCTAGCCAAATAATACAAGGCTGTGAATTTATTGCAAACTTTATAAAACTTGCTGATATCTTGTTTCACCTGTGATTACAAAGTTTCAACCTCAAAGCCTATCATTTAAACTTAAGGCCCCTGCAGGATGGAGCCAGGCATTGTAAGTTTAACATGTTGATGGAATGTTGCAAATGGACCAATAATTGTTCAGTATTTGATTAGGGAAGACAACAGCCCAATAGAAAGGACAAGAATGAGAAGAATAAGATGAGGTTTTATTAATTGATATCGTGACTAATATACTATATGGGGAAAGCCATTAGGCCACCAGGGTGTGGCACAGTGGCAGGTTCCATGTAAGCTTTGAAGTCAAGAAATAACTTGCACAGGGATCAGTGAAGTCAAATTGGCAGTGCTCCTAATTAGGAGATAGTGCCCGCAATTTGACCTTGCCTTCAAGCTGATCCATGTCGTTAGATACATCTAGGGTTGTGGTAGCCCAAAAAAGGACAATTTCAGCATTTGCCGTAATTGTCCCATCCACCCTTCCCTGTAACCTTCTTTCGGATTCCCCTACGCTAGGGGGATCCAAAATGATTAAAAAGAAGGTGGTGAAAGGCTTTTCATATTCCAGGTTTCAGATAATTTAATTAAAAAAACAAAATAAGTTAAATTTTTTACTTCTTCTTAAATTTTGAATTTGAATTTTTAAATTTTAAAGAATAGAAAAGTAAAAAATATAAATTTTAATTTTTTTAAAAAAAATCCAAAATATCACACCCTTCTGTGGGTGGAGAAGGAAACAATTTTGAGGGAATCTTCTCAAAGAAGATTCTCTTGAAATCGTTTTCAGATTTTGGACAGGTGCTCCTTTTAAGAAAAGGAGCCACCTGTCCAAAATCATATGCAGCCCTAGATACGTCATGGGGCGACTCATTGAGCACCCCCTGTATATCGTGAGATATGTTGGCAGGCGAGAGGGGAATCTCAGTTGCAACAGGAAGATCAATTTAGCTGATTTGATATTTTGATAGATTGGATTTGATGCTTGGCACTTACATGGAAGGTAGAAAGTATTGACTTTTTTAAGTGGAAATTCTGATAGCTTAATATTGGTGATAAGAATATTCGGCTTGTTTGATCAATCTTAAGTAAAATAGCATTTTGTGTTTTTGATAATTGAAAACCAAACGACATCACAATCCGATCCAGCATTTATCGTGTTGCCCATGTATAATTTTGTCCCATTGAAGGGGTTTAAGGGTTTAAAAGGTTGAATTTAACTCGAAACTCAATGGAGTCAGTTTGGCAGAGAAGTTTCAATTTGAAGCTTGCTTCTTGCCATTGCACGCTGAAGGTCGAATATATTTGACTATTATAATTTAAAATTTCTAATGAGAACTGCTCTCCAAGATTCTGCCAAAAGATCCTAGAAAATTTTCCCACTGCTCTAAGCAGACAAGGACCTCAAATACCAAAAACGATATACCATCCATTACAGTTTACTACAACCATTAACTATTCAAAATGCATTTGATGTACTATCTCGATAAACAAGGAAAAAGAGTCTACACTCTCAAGGTAATCATTATCAGCCGATATTTTTTCGGATGTCTGCTGAATCCCTTCTTTTAGAAAGTAACACCTACTGGCGAGCCCACTTTCTCTGCTCATCCTGGTAAGTCATTCTTCACTATTTCTGTTTTTCAGGGGTTCTCAATATTTTTAGCACGCTTTTCTCCTGATGACAAGTTCTCTCGTCATCGTGTAACCTTCAAGAAAAGACTCAACCTCCTTCTTACTCAGCAGCCTGAAAAAGCCATGTGAATCTTTTCTATTTCTAGCTACATGTCTTCCAAGCTCTTAGTTTTATAAATATAAAATAGATCTCCCATGTCTTCTGCTATCGAGACAACCTATTTCCTTTCTACGAGTGCCTTTACCCAAAAGTTTCATCAGTTTACTTAGTTTTGATCCTCCGAGCACTTTTCCTGAGTTCCTTTTTAATACTTTCTATAGTGAAACTTATCACCTGCCGTCGATAGTTTTTCACGTGCTACTTTTATTCACAACTTTTTTCCTGTGACTTTATAAGCATAAAGGTAAAGGTATTATTCGACTCAGAGAACTTATGGAATTAAACAGGATCTATCAAAAATTTTCAACCCCTATATTCAACTACGATTTCTCATGATTCCCTTAATTTATTAAAGCTTAATAAGTTATTGCTTTACTTATGCTTCTGCTCTTTATACTGAAACTTATTTGGATAATAAGCAGTTCATGTATCTTCGCCAGCTTGAGTATACCAGTGTAATCTTATTATCCACCAGTTCGTATTTAGTTTTATTTTTATCCAAAAGTTAAGACGTTCTCGAAACTTCTGAAATGATCTATTTCTTATGCAGACCAATGCATAAGTGTACTTTTATTTCTTGGACTTTTTCAAAGTATATGGAATATGCCTTCCGTAAAATCTACTATTATTTAATTTCTAAAGGCAGATATGCTTTTTCGAATCAATATAGAGATTTTTCATTTGTCCTGCTATTTGTGCCTAATCCATGTTAATTTAATTTCCTGATAAGCTTCCGCTATGCGAATTAGTAATGCTTATCACTTATTCAGCTTTTATCTCAGTGGTTTAGATGTCCATTCGATAAGCTTAATGGCAGATGATTGTGCTAGTTTCACTTCTACTTCTCTAGACGCTTCATAACTATTAAAGGGCAAATGGAACTAATTAAAAGGCGTTTGACTTTTCACATATTTGTCTCCAATAAAGCCTTATGTTTCATCTTCTTGCAACTAAGGTATGTTTGGGAAAGTTAAACTCATGCAAATCAAATAATAGAAATTTTAACTTACAGTCAAATTAAATCATCGTAATCAAAAATTTATGTCAATAAACTTAGTTCTTGTTTAATAATTAAAAATCTAAAAAGATTCAGGCCAAGTTAAATTGAAAATTTAATCCTGATATTTATATAGACTATTAAATAAATGCACATCAAGAGGCTTAAAACTTTCAATGTATTTTCGAAAGATAATTCAAATATCAAATTTATTATAGTCGTTATAGTATAATTCAAACTCTAGCAAATAATAAAAACCATATTTAAAGCATAGTACATTAATCAAAAAATATCTTTCAATGTAGAAATACTCAAACATTTACATATAAATAAATTTATAGTTTAGTTTTTCAGTGATATCAGCCAGATAAAATAAATATATTATGGATATAAATCAACTCCAATTATATGTTTTCTAGGTTATAAAATTTATAGCTGTTGGAAATTTGGTTAAATCAAATTGTACATAAAAAAGACAAAGTAAAAGTTAAGCTTAGTAAAGTCAAATTTACATTTATATTATCAAAACATATTCAGTTTTATCTGCATGTAGGTCATAAGTTTAGCTTTTAAAAAAATTGTGATGTGATTCAACAGTATGAATAAATTTCAGCCTTGAACCAAAGATCTTATTAACTATAGGCTTTCCTAGCCAATTTGGCTAGCTTCAATCCCTGATTTTTTACTCCTGGGTTATATAGATTTTTATATAAGCTGTAACTATCTTGGATTCAATTTGTTTATTGTGAGGATCAAACACTTGCTTATGGTATGTGTGGTAAAGCGGATATGATTGATTAGCAAAGGCGCCTTTCTTTAATCAAATACTATTTTATTTTTCACATACTATACGCAAGATATATGAAAATGATGCTTAACATCAATATTTTCAGGTCACTTTTTAATTCAAATAGCTCAAATAAAAATACTTGGCAACTTGATAGATTATGTCAAGCATATATCAATTGAAGAACATAGCCTCCACAAGCGTTACTACTGAGCTTAGTACACAGCATGCTGATAAAATGAAAATATCAGTCTAGGAATGTAGAGATGATTAATAGAAGAAAATTTGTTGAAAAATATGCTAAAACTTTAGATTGAGATTCAATTATCTCTGTAGCTTACAATATGTAAGGAGAACTCCTTGAGTTGTCCTGGGCTACATCTACTGTCCAAGCTTCAATCAAATCCATCCAAGCATCATTTTTCAGTAGTACAATAGTTGCAAAATAGTGCAATTTATCTCTGGAGTTGCTTTCCAAAGTAAAAAAGAGATCAAAGGTAAGTGAACCTCAAAAGTTTCAATTTTTTGTGATTTAAGAAGGGCATTAGTCAGAGATAAATGGGGGTAGCCCCACTTTATTGAGAGAACCCCAGCTTCATTTTATCATGCCCTGAAAATTTTGTCCTTCAGATTTCATGGCAGCCCAAGCCCATAAGCATTAGTATTTATCCTACTGTGTCAGGATTGACAATTCTCTTACTCTTGAAACCTGGGCCCAAGGTTGTGATGGAAATTGACAGATAATAAGAAGCTGTCTCCATGTGGTGAGTATCACCCACCAAATCCACATAGAGCTAATGATCAACCACCAACGCAGCTTCAGATACTGCTTTGTGAAATTTCCAAATGAGATACTAGGGTTAAGTAAAATAGTTAACCCTAACCAAAAGAGCCTGAGATAAATGGCCTGTGAGAGAATCAGAGGGTCTTCAGCATAAAATTCAGGACATTGAGATATCACCAGAGTTTTGATTCAACAGTAGGAGGAACAACTCCAAGATTGGCAGGCATTGAATTAGCATTTGGCGGAGGCAACAACAAAGTACTGATAGCAGGCCCCCATCTTCCCGTAATAATCCAGCTAAGAATTAAATTGTAGGGAATGTAGCGTAAAATGCCAACTACAGGATGCATTCTAAAATAAAGGTAGACCAAGGAATATTTGATTTTATTGAGTTGAATTTTTTGGAGGACTCAACTCTTAAGAGTTGAAACAGTGAAAATTATTCAAAATAAATCAAAATTCAACTAAGCAATACTGCCTGGATCCTGGATCCTGGGCTTCTATTCCTTCCATATTGTCAAGTGAGCAACTGGTCCAGTTTGCAAAGAACCCTTGAATGACCAATATCTGATGACCCTGCTGATAAATAAGATCATATCAGGTGACCCTCAAATTACGTCAATTTATCAACATCAGCTTAAAAGGGAAATTTGGACTCAACTGGCAAACTGGAGCAGCTGTAACTCTATTTTTGATCAACTGTTTAATTTAAATCTGTTAAATTGGTCAATTTTGTTAAAGTTTTTCTGGCTTTTCAAGCCTTCTTACTTGGCCAAATAATTCCTAGCATTATGGAATTTACCGTGACAAAGTTTGGGATTCAAACCCTGACCCTGAATCCCCACAGGCCGCTGGCCCTATGGACTGAGGGGCCGCCTGCCTGCAATTTCCTGAGGTCAAGCCCCTGCAAGCTGAAGCCGAGATTGATGGTCAAAATGGTAAAGTAAGCCAAACCAAATAAATCAGCACACCAAATGGAGGAGTAATCAAGGCGCCTAATGGAGGCAACAAAGCTTCAACCATTAGCTTCATGAGCTTGAAGTCTACACTGGTGGCCAATCAAGAGCCACCCCCAGAAGGAGTCATGGGCCCACACCCCAACCCCATGACCACAACTCTAGAGCAAGATTTCAAGTAATCCATTTGAGATCTCTGACCAATGAAAGAACTTCCAGCCTGGGTGCTATTTTGCTGCCTTTGAACCAGAGCACCCAGAACCCCCAGGCCCACCTTTTCCTATGCCCTGATGGACCCCTCTTGGAAAATATTAAGTTTGGAAGCAGAGTACTATATAGACCAAAGGACCCTGTGCTTCAAACTTATCACCATTTTTGAATAAAGGGTATTTTATTTTGGCTTACACAGCTACTGCCTTATTTTGCATTTGTCATCTATCAAATCAGTACAAGATCTTCTGGTCCTCCTGTCCCTCTGCCTGCATATTCCTGTCCTCCTGGTGTCCCCTTTGGTTCCGTCCATTTTACCAACTACCCTCTGAAATCTGAATACAAGGACTACACCCCAGAAAAGATACTTGAGCTTGATCCTTTGACCCACATACAATCTGCAGTTAGATACAACTGTCAAGGCCCCTGGATATGCTCAGCATCCAAGTTGTTTAGAAGCAAATTAAACTACCTGCCTGCCTACAAGCTCTGTATGGAACTGCCTGTGACCCCCAAGCCTATGCCTGCTTCCTCACCCAACCTCCCAACTGACTACACTGTTAAGCTGTTTGGGATTGTGTACATCACCCTCACATGGGTGATTCACACTATAATCCCAGGCCTGTGGTCCTGGGTGGGGAAGTCCTTCTTCTACCTTTTTAAGTTAGCTCCTCTCTTGTGATGGGCTTTACCACAAAAAACTGGCCCAAATGATCCCCAAAACTGACAGGCCAGCTGCCCAAGACCGGATTCCTGACATGTATAGCTATTTAGGACTCTGGCCTCACTTGGTTAACTTGGGAGTTAGTGCCCTATTTCACAGGAAAATTCAATATTTTCACTACACTCCCCATTTGCTACAACCCAATTTTTGTATCCTCTTTTCTCCTGACCTATTTTTTTCAATTATTTTCTATAACTCAATTTTGCCTTAGAATGTTTTAAGCTCAGCTAAAGAATACAACAGGAAGATACTAACTTTAGGATTGGGTATTTACTAATCCTTTTGTTAGTCTTCAGGGATGAATTGTCAGGAATACTCCTGAAATAACCCTAATACTGACTGAAAGGAAAAGTTGGGGAAAGATAACTAAGACCCCAATTTTTGGGGCAAAATTTGATGGTGGAATTCCCCCTTTATTAGGGGAAAATAAAAATAAAAATAATGGGAAATCGGATCTTGGTGAGTGCCAGACCCAATTTATCATCCAGGCAGGCGCCCGCTGCTCCCGTGCAGACACCCACTACACCCACCAGCACCCAGCCAGCCACCTGCAAGCCCTCCACCAGCTGCCTGCCCACCCAGGCAGGCACCAGCAGGCCCGCCAGCTGCCAGCCTCCTGCCACCCAGCCAGGCACCTGCAAGCCCCCAGCCCCCCCCCGGGCCCCCCCGCCCCCCCCCCCCCCCGCCCCCCCCCCACCCACCTGGGTCCCAGGGCCCACCCTGCAATCTAATCAAAAAATTCCCCTGGGGTACAGCCAATCAAATAAGTCCCTGACAACAGGAGAAACTTCAGAAGATAAAACTTCCCCCTCCAGAAGAGGGCAGGAATAATATTTCAGACTTTCAAAAATAAGTTTTCCACCAACCAATCAGGTGCTAATTCACTGGCCACATGGACAAGGCCAAACTCCATCCAAAACAATATTCTTGACACCAAAATAACTTCTGAAAAGGAGTTGGCTCACAAATTTCACCTAGCACCAGGGCAACAGGAAACTATTGGTTTACCTCAAGAATTTCTCAACCAGCCACAGATAGCAGGAGAACAGGAATTTGACCATCTTCCCAAGCCCCAATTGCCATTCCTACTTTCCAAACTTCTGGGATCTCCCATCCCCTGTTTTTCCCTCCCAATTGCAAATCTTTGCACAGGGGAGAGGACTATAAATAAAGGATCCCACCTCAGTAATAGCTTGTGCTATTATTGAGATTAATACCCTCAATAAAGTGAAATTCAATTTACAACTAAAAGTTAAAAACTACCAATCAGCCCCTGCCAACCCTCCAATCCAAGGAAGATTAACCATCTCATCTTCACAGCTGTGCTCACAGCTTGCCTTGGGATTGGAGGCTACCAACAAGGTTCAGAGTTCTTTGGGCCCTCCCCAGATGGACTAGGTCATGATCCTCCACTACAACCCTGGTCAACTGAACTCCTCCCAGACTGGACCCTGGCCTCTCCTGGTGTCTCCACATTCTACACTCTCCATTGCAATGTACACGTTCTATGTACTACATCTTAACCTACTTTTCCAGGAGCTTTGGGAGATACAATGTACATGCAAAGATCTTCCACTGGCTGATGACCATGTACCCTATTGTTACTGCCTTGACTGGGTTCCAGTTCACTAACCTGCTGCCATACATCCTGCAAGTGGTACCTACTGTAACTGGGTATTACATCAATAAGGGGCTACCTTAAAGCCTTGAAAACACAGTACTGAACTTTTAGAGCTGTTGAGATAAACAAACAAAATTTGGCTCAGAGAAATTTAAGTCAAACATGAAAAAAGACATAGCTGGCACAAGTTCTCTCAGCAACATCCAAGGATAAATAACCAATATATCTTTAATGCAACATACCAAACACTCAGAAAAACCTAAATGCACTCAAAGTCACTGATTCAAATCTGAGCAACAAAAGAATCAAAAACTTACAAATACATATCCCATATTTCAAACTGCATCCAGATATGCATTATTAATGCAGAAATTTTCACTAAGAGCACATAGTCCCAGAACAGTAAATACACAATAATTGCAAAAAAAAGAAACTACAAACAAAAAGGTTGATACCTCACTCCTGTCATGAATGACATTTCAATACTTGTATTGAAAACCTGGGAATCAAACCCTGGCCCTCAGGGAATGCCTTGCACCAACCAAAGTAAGCAAGGTACTTGCCAGACTGCCAGTTGGGCCAAACCCTGGGCTGCCAGAGATGCCTTGCCCCAATCAGGAGGGACAGGAACCTGGCAGTCTGCCAAGTATCAAGACTGGAAGTTTAATACCAACATTGAAAACCCCAGAATCAAACCCTGACCCCCCAAAGGCGAATTGAGTCACACAAGATGGACGGGGACCCACCAACTTATTGAGTTGCAAACCTGAGTTGTTGAATTACTCCAAGACCCATAAGCTTCTTAAGGGTGATTCCCCAAATAATCATCAGATTGCTATCAACCTTATGCCACCAAAGACCCATACCTACACAGAAGTTGTAGCTTGCCTGAAGTAGGTTAAAACAAGGCCTACTGCTAGCCCTGCCAATGATCACCAGCTGCTGCCAGTCTCCAGTCCAGAATGGGTAATGCAATTGGCCAGCTCAGGTGATATGGTGAATAGCAGCGGCAGAACAAAGCATCATCACTTCTGTTCACCAGAGCAAGCACAACCAGGATCTGACACCCTCAAACCCCTAACCCAAGATCCATGCCCCACCAGCAAATTGTACATGGTCCTTAAGTCTGCAAAAAAGCAAAGAAGCAAAATCACATGATATAAGAACTCTGGCGGTATGGAGATGACCATATTGTCATTTTTGATAGATAATTTTTATGAAACTTTGGTTTGAAAAAATCCTACCTTATCTAGTTTTAGGGATCTTTCATCCCAACTCCAGCCAAGTAGACAACCAGGCAACCACCCCCTCTAGAGACCAACCTGCCAACCCACCTCTGGCACTATACTGTCCCCCTGGAGCCCCCTTTAGACCTGTGCATTTTACCAAATACCTTCCCAACCCTGTCTACTATGAGTTAAACTTAGATAACATATTCATTGCTGACCCTTGGCAAGGACTAGAGTGTCACAAGTGACAAACTCTTATCAACCATGCTTATCAAAAAGCCCCAACTACAAAACTTGAACCCTGGCATCTTGCGGGCCGCCAGCCCGCAGGGCCAGCCGCCCGGCTGCCCGAAGTTTTTTGGGCTCAAATAAGAACAGGATTTAACTATGGAAAATCCTTTTAAGCTTGACAAACCAAATGTACCTACGCCAATAATCCCCACACTGGAGGTTCCTGTTAAGACAGCCAATCAACAGGCAGGCCCAGCCACTGATTCCAAAGTAACTTGGGCCCACACAAAAGGGGAAACAGAGAATTTTCCTATAGAACGCAGGCCACCCAGAGGCGGCCAATCCCCCAACCTGACTAGGGAATTTGAGCTTCCTCAGTTCAAAGCAGCCAATGAGATAACCCCTGCAACTGACGCCACCAAAGACTGGGAGGACCTGGTAATTGGGAAAACCTGGGCTGACAAAATTTGGGAAAGTTTTACCATGACAGATGGGCATACTTATACCCTGGACTTCCAGGAAAATGCCCATCACCATCCTTGCAATAAAGTGACATGAACCTTTGGTTCAACCAGATCATACCATACTTGTTATTAGTTTTACTTCATCTACAGTCTACTCCTTGTGGCTCTGCTCCCCGTGCTCACCTACCCCAAGAAACCACAGATCAGCTGCCCAAACTTTACTGTCCACCAGGAGTTCCCTTTGGCCCAGTACATTTTACTGAGTACCCACCCAACCTGGCGTATTCAAGTTTTCTCTGGAGGAGATCCTAATCCACGACCCTGAAGCTAGAACTAGAGAAACTGAAACCATATACAGAGAAGGCATCAAAATCACCATACCTCCTCTGCTATTCCGAGACAAGTATAATTTTCTGCCCGCATATTTGGTTCCAATGACACCACCCTACACCCCACGGCCCAACCGCCCACAAGAATCTGTTGCCGCTGATGAATCTACTTCCACCCAAGTATTTGGGGTGATGTATATCACCCTCATTGGATTGATTGATTCCATGGTGCCTACAAGCAGACCTTGGGCAGTCCTTGGAAAATTGTTATCTTATATTGTAAATTTAGCCCCAATCCTGTGATGGGCCCTCCCTGCCGGGCCCGCGGGCTGTCCGCCTGCAAGTTCTCAGGAACCCCCTGCAAGTTGGATCCCTGACATTATGGCAATCTACCTCAAACACGGTAACCTGGGCCCCAAGATGTTGTTAACTCTTGGGACATCTTGTATGCTATTTTTATTGATTTCAGCTTACTATGTGTACAAGTTAGCTACCAACCTGATCACCGCAGTGACCTGATACCAAACCAACCCCAAACAGAAAGACACACTGCCTGGTGAGGAGAAGACCAAGACCCCAAACTTGCAGGTGCAGAACGTCATAGTAAACCAGACCACAACCCAGGTGGATATGCACCAGATGGGAAAGCTCACCCTAGAAGAAGCCATAAGAGCAATGCCAGTCCTCCTCCTCCATTTTCAAGCCAACACCAACTCATACTCCAACGACACCAAGAAAGTCCTTGGAGTGGCCTCCATGCTCTCTAGCAATGCCCTGGACTGGTTTGGGAAAGCAACTGCCAAAGACGTTGAGTTCTGCCTAGACTACTCCCAATTTGAGAGCAAACTGATGGCCACAGGCAACAACAGAGACACCCCCACCACGCTCTGATCAGCTTACTGGATATCCGACAAGGACCGTGCTTGCTTCAAGCTTACACCAACAAGTTCCTGAAATCAAAAGCCAGAACCCAACTTGAGGATGAGCTATTGGCCATCCTGTACCGCCAAGGAGCCTGCCCTGCCCTGAAGGAGCTCCTCAAGCACCACCCCCTACACTTGGCCTGGATGAACTACTCCTCTTGTGCAGAGGGTTGAGCCTCAACCAATAAGGCACCCCGTCTTCCACCCAGTGCACGAGCCGAGCCCCCACGCCCGGCAGACCAGGAATGTCCCCCAATGAACTACAGCGCCACTACCGTGGAGGCTTGTGTTTCTATTGCCACAAACCTGGGCACCTCATCAAGGCTTGCCCCAAGAAGAATAACCCCTCAGTTTCCTTGGCACAAATAAACACCTCTACTCAATTGTACAAATTTATCCAAGTTGAAGCAAAAATATCCACAACGTCCCAGACTGTTGGAGCCTTCATTGATACCAGAGCAGAGGAGAGTTTTATCAATGCCACCCTTGCCAAGGACCTTGGACTGGAGACCACCAAAAAAAGCGTCAAAGTAATCATGGGAAACAGCTCCCATGACTTGGGCTTCAGGTGTGCGACCAAATTGCCCCTGAAAATTGGGCGGAACTTGTACCCAGCGTTCCCCATCATCTTGAAAGAGATTCCTCACCCCCTGATCCTGGGTGACTCCTGGTCCCAGAGACACAGTGCTATTCTGAATTTCTGTAATTAAACGGTTGCCTTGAAGGGAGACAATTTGTTTGATGTGGTGCCGTTCCAGTTGGGCCCAACCAGTAAGGAATCCAACACACTCCTGACCCCAAGAATGGAACCCAGTGTGGGTAGTCTTCCTGCCCCCTTGGAGAAGTGGAGCCACGTCTTCAGGGAGGAAGCAGCCACCCAGCTCCCCAGTCACTTGATCTATGGCCACGCCATTGACCTGTTACCTGGAACCCAACCCCACCATAGCCTCATATACAGCTGTAATCACCGTGAACAGGAAGCTCTGAAAACATAATTGAAGGAAATGACAAAAAAAAGGTTCATCCAAGTGTCAAAAGCCCCCTGCTCATGACCCATGCTGTTTGTAGGGGGGAAAATGGTGGGATGTGTCCATGCATAAACTACCAGATGCTGAATGAAATTACAGTGAAGAACTGCTATCCCATCCCCAATGCCAACAACCTCTGTGATGTACTGACTGGATCCCAGGTGTACTCAAAAATTGACCTTAGAGATGTGTTCAACCAAATCCAAATCCAAATCAAGGACAGAGACAAGTACAAGACGGCCTTCAAAACCCAATATGGGTTGTACAAGTACCTTGTAATGCCCTTTGGCCTCTGCAACGCCTCCAGAACTTTCCAAAGGATGATCAACACTATCCTAGGAGAATACCTTGACCGTTTTTGTGTGGCATATCTTGACAAAATTCTCATCTACAGCAAGACTCACAAGGAACACCTGTATCACCTGGACCTTATACAAGGAAAACTCTCCCAAGCAAACTTACACACTAAGATTAAGAAATGTGAATTCTTTCAGTCTGAAGTTGAATTACTGGGATATGTAGTGAAGACTGGCGGCTTTGTCATGGAACAGGATAAAGTAGAAGCAATAACATCTTGGCCGGTGCCCAAAAGCAGGAAAGATGTGAGAAGTTTTTTGGGCCTGGAAAATTATTGCAGGGATTTCATCCAAAATTTTTCTCACATTATCCTCCCCCTGACCTGCTTTGCTCTGACAAGGTCACCTTTGCCTGGACTACAGAATGTACCACCACCTTTGAAACCTTGAAACTTGCCTTCACCTCTGCCCCTGTCCTGGCCATGCCAGATCTCTCCAAACCTTTTTTCTGGAAACCAATGTGTCAGACTTTGCGGTGGGCAGGGTCCTTCTTCAGGAAGGAGGGGATAGTATGTTACATCCTGTAGCATATTACTCCAAGAAGATGCTACCTGCAGAAGAAAACTACCCAATATATGACAAGGAGATGCTAGCTATAATGAAGACCCTGAAACATTGGTGCTGATACCTATGTGGCACTGAATATCCAGTAAAGATCCTGACAGACCACAAGAACTTGATCTACTGCTTCAAACCACACCAGCTTAACCAACTACAAACAAGATGGGC
This sequence comes from Entomophthora muscae, assembly GCA_014839935.2. Taxonomy (NCBI): domain Eukaryota; kingdom Fungi; phylum Entomophthoromycota; class Entomophthoromycetes; order Entomophthorales; family Entomophthoraceae; genus Entomophthora; species Entomophthora muscae. The sequence continues at coordinate 167,564 of QTSX02004369.1, forward strand.
CTTAGAACTGACTGACTACACTCTGACCATAGACTACAAGCCAGGGAAGGTGAATGTGGTACCCAATGCCCAAAGTAGAAGAACTGACCTGGTGCCTACCCACCTAGAAACTTGCAACCACAACACCCAAGTCCTCTTGGACACAGTAAGCCTAGGCATTCACCTGGTATTGATGAAAATCAGATCCAGCAAACCAGAAGTACTAAGGGCCCAAACACTAGACAAGTTCACTGAGACCTTGATCTCTGACCTCTTCAAATCCTTGGATAGCGCCCACTACCAAAAAGGCTACACATTGAAGGGAATGACACTAATGCTCCACAACAGGATCTTTGTACCAGAAGGGGACATCAGAACCAACATCTTGAGAGACTAACACAATTCTGAGATAGCTGGAAACCCAGGTAGGCTCAAGACCCTCCAGAGCATCAGAAGAAACTTTGCCTGACCAAAAACAAATCAAGACGTAAAGCGCGTACCTGAAGGGGTGTGAGACCTGTGAGAGGACCAAAACTCGCAGAAACAAACCTGAAGGACTTCTAAGACCCTTATAATATACCTCATAGACCTTGGAGATTTGTTTTCATGGACTACATTGTGGAACTGCCTCCATCCCTCTTTTTCAATGCAATCATAGTCATAGTAGACCACTTCACCAAGATGGCATACTTTGTATCAACCACCACCAATTGCACAGCAGCAGAAACAGCCCAACACTTGCACAACCACATCCTTAAGCAACACAGAATACCTGAGGAAATTATCACAGACAGAGGACACCAATTAATGTCATACTACTGGACACAGGTGATGAAAGACTTTGGAATCAAGTGATGTGTATCTACCTCTTACCACCCACAGACAGACGGCCAAACTGAACAAGTAAACCAGATCCTTGAACAATACCTTGAATTCTATGCCAACACTGATCAGGACAATTGGGCCAAAATGCTCTCCATGGCCCAGTTTGCCTACAACAGTAAAGACCACGCCTCCACAGGTATGTCCTCATTCAAAGCAAACTATGGGTTTGACCCCACCTGGGACCTCCAGATTGGCAAGAAGGAATTAAACACCACTAGGTGCTCCTGGATTGAACAGATTCACAACACACAAAAAAAACATGCTTGACCAACCTGAACCGCACAGTGAAAACATACAAAGCTGTCACAAGTGACAAACTCCTATCAACTATGCTTATCAGAAAGCCCCAACTACAAAAATTGAACCCCTGGCATCTCGCGGGTCGCCAGCCTGGCTGCCCACAGTTTTTTGGGCTCAAATCAGAACAGGATTCAACTTTGGGAAATCCTTTTAAGTTTGATGAACCAAATGTACCTACGCCAACACTCTCCACACTGGGGGTCCCTGATAAGACAGCCAATCAAAGGGCAGGCCCAGTCACTGATTCCAGAATAACTCGGGCCCACATGGAAGGGGAAACAGAGAATTTTCCCATAGAACACGGGCCACCCAGAGGCAACCAATCCCCTGACCTGGCTAGGGAATTTGAGCTTCCTCAGTTCAAACCAGCCAATGAAATAACCCCCGCAATTGATGCCACCAAAGACTGGGAAGACCTGGCAATCAGGAAAACCTGGGCAGACAAAATTTGTGAAAGGTTTACCATGACAGATGGGCATACTTATACCCTGGGCTGCCAGGAAAATTCCCATCACCATCCTTGAAATAAAGTGACATGAACCTTTGGTTCAACCAGATCATACCATACTTGTTATTAGTTTTACTTCATCTACAGTCTACTCCTTGTGGCTCTGCTCCCTGTGCTCACCTACCCCAAGAAATCACAGACCAGCTGCCCAAAATTTACTGTCCACCAGGAGTTCCCTTTGGCCCAGTACATTTTACTGAGTACCCACCCAACCTGGTGTATTCAAGTTTTCTCTGGAGGAGATCCTAATCCACGACCCTGAAGCTAGAACTAGAGAAACTGAAACCATATACAGAGAAGGCATCAAAATTACCATACCTCCTCTGCTATTCCGAGACAAGTATAATTTCCTGCCCGCATATTTGGTTCCAATGACACCACCCTACACCCTGCGGCCCAACCGCCCACAAGAATCTGTTGCCGCTGATGAATCTACTTCCACCCAAGTATTTGGGGTGATGTATATCACCCTCACTGGATTGATTGATTCCATGGTGCCTACGAGCAGACCTTGGGCAGTCCTTGGAAAATTGTTATCTTATATTGTAAAGTTAGCCCCAATCCTGTGGTGGGCCCTCCCTGCCGGGCCCGCAGGCCGTCTGCCTGCAAGTTCTCAGGAACCCCCATGGGTTGGATCCCTGACAAAAGCCTTTGCTGACCGCAAACAAACCCCAGACCAACCCTTACAAGTTGGAGACAAAGTATACCTAGACTCCCGGAATGTACCCCTGCACATGCCCTGCAGGAAGTTAGCTCACAGAAGAAGTGGCCCCACAAGATCACCAAACTAGTTAGAGAGGTTGCCTTCAAGCTAGACCTACCCCCCTCCTGGAAGATTCATGATGTGTTCCACCACTCCCTGTTGTTCAAAAAGATGGGAGTGCGCTTTCCCACCAACGGATCAAGACAGCCCTCCACCCATCCAAATAGGCTGCTCCAAGGAATATGAAGTTGAATACATACATGGTGACAGAATCCACTATCAAAAACCCAGTACTACATCAAATGAAAAGGATACCTGCTAGAGGAAAGCACTTGGGAACCGCTGAACAACCTGACTAATGCCCAAGAAGCTGTCCAACACTATCTGAACAAAAAGGTCCAGAAGGGAGGGCCTTTGGGGGAAAGAAGGGGATGATGTCAGTATTGACAATCTGTTACCCCTCAAAGCCTGGGCCCAAGGGCAGGATTCAAACTCTGAGCCTGAATTCCTGCAGGCCGCTGGCCCCATGGACTGAGAGCCCGTCCACCCGCATTTTTCTGAGTTTGAGCCCCCGCAAGCTGAAGCCCCTGCTAAGTCCTAAAGTCAGAATACCAGTACAGGCTCAATTATGATGGTTCCCGAGGAGGAGTTTCTTGAATTGCCTAATGGAGGCAGAGAAGGTGCACCTGTGAACTTCATGAGTTTAAAGTCCTCTCAAGTAACCAATCAAACTCAACTGCAAAGGAAAAACTCAGGCTTTGGGCCTGACCCTGTGACCACAGCCAAAAATTAAGAAAATCAAGTGACCAATTTGGATGTTCTGACCGGCAACTGCCAGAATTAACTCATTCCGCAAGTCAACTTACTGAATGTCAACAATTTGTTGACATTCAGTAAGTTGACATTATTTTGGTATTTATCTGCTGGAATCAGGCATTTCCAAAACTAAGCTAATTTTTCATAGTGAATTATTAAGTCAGAATTGCAAAATTAAAAAGGAACAGACATAATGTTGACACCATTTAAACAAAGGCTTAATTTTAAGCCAAAAAACTAATATAATTTACTATGAAAATGTAAGCTTCTTTGTACTTTTACATTAAGGTTGACTACAGTAAGTAATATCTGGATGTCAACCCCAAATAAGAATCCATAAATTTCTTAATAAAATACACAATATTCTAAAAATAACTACTTTTTATATTTCATACTACTGTTTTTATTAAATATATATTAAGATAAGCATTGAATAAAGACATATGCCAACTTTCAGAGCATTCTTTGTATTATTTAGATATTTACTGTTATTTTAAACTCACTGGATGAACTATAGCTTATTTCCGGAAGTCCACTTAAGCCAACACACATATGTTAAAACTAGAATTTATATATGTAATTATAATGTTGACTTTGTGTCAAATCAATGCATTGCCTAAATTGCAACAAAGGGGTTTGGCTAAGCAAAAAAAGTGACATAATTTAAGCAAGATTTAATAGGAGAGTTGCTATAAAAGAACGCTGACTGCCTGAATGTTGACACCTTCACTTATTTATTAGTAAAACACTGCCACTTAACAAAAAGCACACATACAATGGTATGGTAATTTAGGCCAAAGTACCCAGGGCTTTACTTCAGAATTCCCTCTACAATCCCTATTATTTAGTTTTCATAAGTTACATATGCAACTCTTTAATTTTTTAAAATTAAAAATAATCAATTTTGGCCTTAAAAAACCAACTCTGGAAAATATTAACCAAGCTTTATAAGTGATTTACATAGTGTTTTTCCACTTTAATGCTGACTGTCAGTATGTCAACGTCAAAATTAAAGCGTTTTTTATGCTGACAAACTAAATTAAATATTTTTGACTACTGTGACTGCCAGAATGTTGACTTTTTATTTAAATGGGTTTTTTCTATTCTTTAATAATAAAATAGCTCTAAAATTACTTTCTATACTTCTATAAACTATTTACTTAATAATAAAATTTAAAACAAGTGATTATTATTTAATCTTATTTATGTCTCACATGATTATTCTTACTTTATGAACTCTACTCTAATTATTGTAGGACAAATCTTCCAAGAAGCCACAAAATAACCCCAAGTCAACCAAGAAAGTACCCAAAGCCTCTGGAAAGGCCCAAAGTCCCTACCCCAACAAAAAACCAGCCAAAGAGCCCTCAACAAAACAGAAGACAAAGGAGAAGACCCCAGACACTGAAAGCAAAGAGCCCTCCCCTGACCCCTCTGTAAAGTTACACCTTCCCCTTAGGCCTCCACTTCAATCCTGCCAAATGCTTGGGAATTTCTACCAAATTATGTTTGAATATTTATCTAAAAGGTCACCAAAAAATCCCAAGAAAAGCCATCAACTTAATACCTTGGAATTATTCAGAAGATGCCTCCACCTAACCCACCCAAGAGACACCTCTGGCTAAATATCATGTTCAAGAGCGGCCAGGAGCAGTGGTAATTGCATCCAAAGCTTGTTCCTGATGTTAATTGTTTCAGTTTTTCTTTTGACTATGTCCGTTCAAAATTTGTCAAGATCTTCCTGCCTCAAGAAATTCATTTGTATCTGCTCATATGATTGGTCAATTGGTTTGTGACATTTGATCTACCACCCCAATCCCATTCCATCCCTTAAATGAATGCAAGAGTTGTAAAAGACCTTGCTTCATCATTCTCTACTCTAATAAAGTTCAAAATTTGTTAGTGAAATCCGGCCATTTGGTTTTTTCTGTTGCTTTTGGTATTCAGTTGATTACTCCCCCCCTTTGGCCTTCCAGGAATTGTTAGTAGCAACCTTTTGGCTGTTGTTGAAACCAAAATTTTATTGTGGTTGAGAGCTTGGTTTTATTTCCTCTTAACCTGCTCCCCAATTCTCACACCCTCCTCTTCTCCAAGCTGGTACCAATCAGAAGGAGATGAGGTTCCACTAAACAAGCAAGAAAGAAAGAAGATACCCAAGAGTCCAGAACCATAGCCAAGCCCAGATGAATCAAGCTCAAAGGAATCAAGTCCCAAGGAATCAAGCTCATCCCAGTCCAGAAAGTGCAAGAATCCAACTCCAGATAATTCCCCTCCACCGCCCAACAAATCTGCACCTCCATCCTCCTCATCAAGTATCAATAAAGAAGATCCTGATGATTACCTGTCTGACTATCATCAAGCACCAATTGGCCCATGGGATCCCCTAAAGGTTCACAATATATGTAACGTCAAAGGAGAGTTTAAGCTCCCAAAGAAGTTCCCTCGGTTTTCCCCTCTAATGTCTGTCAAAGGAGGTGCAAGTTTAGTCTGTGATGGCTATGTTTTTAATTGCAATAATCAGAAGAGAGCAGGAAGAAGCAAGCATTATGTGTGTGAAGATAGAAGCTGTGCTGCCAGGATCAACACAGAAGGATGGGATAAAGTCACTAGTGAAAAAGGAGAGCACACATGCAATGCTCCAATCAATCTTATTGAAAAGCTTCTAAAGTGGTATCTCTAACAAATGGTTCCAGTTTCCAAAGACATCAAGGCTTCTGATCTGGAAGTTAAGGCCACCACACAACTAAGTAATGAGAACCTGAAGCTCATCCCTGACTGCAACCAGTTAGTGAAGAACATATGTGACAAACGCCGTGACCTAGTCCCCTATAAGAAATCAGCCATGGTTTAAGGAGAGCTAGTCTTGACAGAGGAGTTAAAGATTTTCAATAGTGATGAGGTATTCCTTTTACATGATGATGGTCCTACAGCAGAGACAAGAATTATATGCTATGCTACACAACAGAACCTGGAGCAGTTGAGGGATTCAGAGACCTGGTTATGTGATGGTACCTTTGCAGTATGCCCCCGCCTTTTTACCAACTATGGGTTGTACATTCCCTTATTGAAAGCAAGGTGATTCCATTTGCCTACTTTCTGCTTCCTGGGGCAACAGAAGATATCTACACAAGGGCCTTTAAAATCCTTCAGGAGGGCATCAAAGCCCTACCTAGTAATAGAAAGAGTCCCCCTGGCCATAACACTAGAGCCAATCCAGATGATGATGAAAAGGATGAAGCCACCCTTGCTGCAGAAAAAGAAGCTCAAGATAAAGCACTTGGCCCCTCAACTATAATCATGGACTATGAAGCTGCCCAGTATAACACCTTTGTAAATACCTTTGATGGAGAGGTACAGGGGTGTTTTTTCCATTATTGACAGGCTGTCAACAGGCAACTAAAGGGTCTACCTGAGCTCAGCAAGCTCCACCGTCTAGATACATCAGGAAAGTGCAAGTTCTTAATTCAGCAGTTTGTAGCACTAGCCTTTGTAAAGCCAGAGCATGCTGGACAAGCCTTTGAGCTCCTATGCCAGGATCCATATACCAAGAAACATGATGGTGCCTTCTACCCTTTCATTGAATATTATGAACCACAGTGGATTGGACGTAAGGTCACTAAGCGCCGGAGCAAGCCCAGAGCCAAAGCCAACTGGAACTGCTATCAGGCAGTTCTTAAGGATGAGATGAAAACTACTTCATCTTTGAAGGGCTGGCATAAGCACATCAAGTCCTCCTTTGGAATCAAGCCCAGATACAACACCTTCTACAAGCATCTCAAAGTCCAACAGGGGAAGACTGCTGCATCCATCAGAGATATTGAGAACCGCCCATCTAAGAAGAAGAGAACCACCAAAGAGAAACAGTATCAAGAGAAAATCAAGGATGTTGTCAAGGCCAAATATAAGCTTTCGGAGATTGGGGAATACATCAAGAAGATTGCCACAGTTCTTAATGACAACCAGGTTATTACAGTCTAGCTTTTCATTAAATTTATTGAGTATTGCCTAATTTCTTATATAGTTCTTATATATTAAGTATAATATTTTTAAATAAATATTTATTCTAAATAAATCATTAATCTTTTATAATACTGCTTTTATAAAATCATTTGTTTTTTATTGATAGTTTGATGCTTAGACTGTATTACATGGCCTATATTGGTATTTTACTAGTAAATTTTATGTTTTTTGTAGTTTACAATATAGAAAAAACTTTATATTACTGTTTCTGATTGCTATATTTTTCTATAATACGTGAAATTTCATGTAGTACCTTTTTGTATATTGGTTTTTTTGTTTTCATAAGTGGGAAAAAATTTATTATAGTAAAGATAGCTAATTTCATAGTAAAATAAAATAAAAGTGTATTTTTATGAAATTTTTTAATATTCATGTATAAACTTTTATGGACTTTTTGAAATCTATGTTGTCACATTACCCTAAAAAGTATCTTGAAGCTTAATTTTTATTAAGTAAAATGTTCAGGAAACAGGTTTCTGCTTATTAAAAAAGTGTCAACATTTAGTAGTCTGCATGAGTTAAAACTTAATTCTGACTTTTCAATGCTGTTGACATTAAAGTATTTTTAATTCTGATTATCAACATATAGTAAGTCAACTTGCGGAATGAGTTAATTCTGGTGGTTGCCGTTCTGACCAATGAGAGAATATTCAGCTGAGGTGCCATTTTGCCGCTCCTGCACCTGGGCCTCTGGCCACCTGCCTGCATTTTCCTGATATTTTGATGAAGCCCTTATGGAAAATACTAAGTTTGGAGGCAGGATGCTATATATGCCTATAAATTCTGCGCTCAAACCTTATTGCCATTTTTGAATAAAGGTTATGTTATTTTGGCTCACACAGTTTTTTGCCTCATTTTGTATTTGCTATCTACCAATTCAGTTTGAGATCTCCTGGCCCTCTTGCCCCACTGCCTGCAGTTTTCTGTCCTCCTGGTGTACCATTTGGACCTGTTCATTTTACCGACTACCCTCTGAAATCTGAATACAAGGAATACACCCTGGAAAAGATACTCAAACTTGATACTTTGGCCCACATACAATCTGCAATGAGATACAACCGACAAGGCCTGTGGATATTTTCAACACCCAAGTTGTTCAGAGGGAAATTCTACTATCTCCCTGCTTACGACATACCCATGGAACCGCCCATGACCCAAAACTTATGCCTGCTTCCTCACCTGACCTTCCAATCAACCATGCTGGTAAGCTGTTTGGGATTGTGTACATCACCCTCACAGGGGTGATTGACACTATCATACCAGTTGCCGGCCCATGATCCTGGGTGGGAAAGTCTGTCTCCTACCTTTTTAAGTTAGCTCCCCTCTTGTGGTGGGCATTGTCTGCAAAAAACCTGGCTTGAGTTACCCCTGGAAACAACAGGCTGGCCGCCCAAGGCTGGATCCCTGACAGCTGGGTTCAAACCAGGGTCAAGAGCAAGTCATTTGGGTGAACTGTTTGGCAAAACCATTGAATCCAAGTGTTTGGTTGACTGCAGGTTGAATCCTGTTTGATCCATGTTTTGAGGCTTTAACTGAAGAGTTAAAGCCTAAACAATGAGGAAAAAGAGCAGAAAACCCAGGGTTTTCATTGGCTGAAGTAAGAGCTAAAGGTCAATATATTGTAGGGAAAGAAAAACGGGATAGTTTAAGCTTTGAAAAACAAGAGTTCTGAGGGAGAATCAGGACTGAAACAAGAGCTATAAAAGGGATAGCTATCTGAGGCTTTTCAGGGGCTGACACAAGTGGATTGCAAAGGCTACAAGGACTCCACAGAGGACTGAAGCATAAGACAAAGGTTCAGAAGCCCAAGATAAAAGTGCAGGAGCCCAGGAAAAAGGAGCTGGAGATAAAGAGTTGGAGCTGGAGCGGAGTGCAGGAGCCCAAGACCAAGTACAAGGAGTCCAAGATATTGTTAGAGGGCTCTGAGGTATTAGCAAATCACTATTGTTTCCAAGACCCCCAGGCAATATATAAGAAGGTTTCTAAGGGGATATTTCTTCTGAAAGTAAATAAAAGCCTATTTCTCCCCCTGCCCAAAGTTCCAAGCAGTATAGATAACCCTCATGAGCAAATTGCCCCACATCTTCTACCCTGGTCAAGGGGAAGAGGATACTATTGTCAGAGTTGTAGAAGGTTTTCCACTATTAAAACCTCCCAGGAAAAGTGGTAGAGGTTGACTAGACACCTTGAGATGACAGATAGGGGACAGGTGTTAATTGGGAATGAGTTTACTAGGTTGCTGAAAGGCTGGTACAGGCCTATAGAAGGGTTGGCACCAGCTGAAGTACAAGCACATGGTGGGGATGCCCGCCTAGTAATAGGAAAAATATTGGAAGAGTTTGCATTGATGCAGGCTCAGTATAAACTTCTAGCTAGCTAACCCCCTCTACTAGTAAATGTCAACCCCTCCAGGCCGGTCCCTGGCTATGACCCAGGACACACTTTGGGGACTGGTGACCAGGAACCCCACAGCATCCCTGGGGATCAATTTTAGCTGGTGGGGTTAAATTTGTGGGATCTGATGTGATGGCCTTTGATGGGGGAGATCTAACCTTTCCCAACAATGGTCAACACCAAGCAGTAAGCAGTCCACACCAATCAGTGATTCTTCCAGTGGAGGAGTAACAGAGGCAAGAGGGTTGGCAGGGTACACTCATATAGATTCTTTTTCAACAGTGTGTGCTGAATCCTCTAACGTGTTGATAGGCTTTGCCGGGGGTTGAGGACTTTTCTTTGTACATCAAGAGGAAAGTGCCCTATCCAGAGCCAAGGGTGAGATAACTTTACAAACTAGTCTGTGAAAGAAAGGACATCACTGTGTACCCCCTGATATTTAACAGGAAGTACATCAACCCCTCTTCCTACCTGGCTTTAATGGAGCCTCTAACACCCAAGCTTACTGTCACCTCCCCTCTCACTTCTGACGCCCCAGGCCAGAGCAGTCAATTTCTTGGAGTGCTTTACCTGGCACTCACAGGGTTGATTGGCTCTGCCTTACTAGCAGCTGGCTCATGGGCCATGGCTGGGAAGGCCCTATCCTATCTGGTAAAGTTAAGTCCTATCATCTGATGGGCCATGTCTGTATCTGGTCCTGCTCCTTTCCTGACCAATAGTTCAGTGCAGTACACCTGGTATCCTGAAAGATACAAAGGTGTTGCCATATATGGATATTGGACTGTATCTCTCCCACTTATCTCTGGCTGTTCTCATCAAGGCCAAATGTGATGCCTTGGCAATAAAGGTGTTGTCAGAAGAATAACTCATTTGAGATGGGGTAACAATGTGTCTTTGGAAGGGGAGCTTCCACAGCCTGTTGCCACTTGTCTCCTACTGCTGTGGGGAGTAATATGGATGCCCCAAAGATTTCATTCTATCCCTATAGTCAATGAATGCTATAATTACCCTTATTTTAGCCCTCGATAAACCTACCATTTCTTGCTCTGATAGTGTTATTGGAGTGTGATCCACACAAGCTGTAAGTGTCTTGGACCTCAAAAGTACACCTATTCCCCTGTTGCCAAATCTTACTCAGGATTCTGCTTCTAGGTTATGGCCACTATTTAATCTTTGCAATAGTACTGGTTGCTCTCTCGTAATAGCTGAATCTGCCTAAAGCTCTTGCTGTTAGGTTGTAACCACTATTTAACCTTGCAGTAGTAGCGTTGCCTTCTCCAGTGACAACATTATAGTTCTTTTGAAGAGCTGGTTTTTATCTTTGTGAGTCGACTCTCTTATGCCCCAACCCAGGAATTTAACAATCCTGTAACGGTGAACTGCAAAGAAGACCAGCGATTAAAGTATGAGGATAAAGAACGGTTTATTGAGGTGAATTGAACTCACGTTTAAAGCTAACTAATATAGCGTTAACCGATTTAATCGGATTCGAGGTTAGCGCTATCACTTGTGCATCGAATCAAACCAAGTGGGTGGATAAAGATTCTTGTCATCGCTCCTTGAGCCAAAAAAATCTACCTCCTCGATCTCTAAAGTTGAGCATGCTTCACATGGGATCATATCTCTTGGGGTTCCAAACCATCTCAAGGTCTCTAAATCAATGACGCGCGACATCACCGTCCGCCCAGACCCTATCGGCAGAATCTTGGCCACCCAGGGGAAGCTTTTTCCTGAAGCAGCGGTAGATGATGTAACTCTTTTAGGCCCGGTTGAAGCCTTGTCACAAAGATGCATCAAGAACCGTCCATTTGTTCAGCAGGTACTTTTTGTAAAATAAAGTGAAAGGGTTACATTGATTAGTTTACGCTTAAGCCGTGATTTCTAAATTTTGCGGATTCTTTTAAAAGAGCTGGTTCAGCTTTAACTAGACTAAATCTTGTACTTGGATATTCGGATCAGTGAAATCTCTATAACACCAGGATCCCCATATTTAAACGCTTTCATATTCCTTATATTGTAGGTTTTTCTAGAATAGAGTACTTTGCATATCGTTACTTCTACTTGATTTTTTGTTTCAAATAGATGCTGCTTATTTAAAAAGGTTCAATATACTTTAGTTCACTTTGTTTTTTTAGTGGCTTAGACCTACTCTGTCCAAATTATAGCCTCTCCTTTAAACTGTATACTGAACCGTGAGAAGCCTTAGTATTAGACAAACTATAAGATAAGTGATAAGCATAGAACGTGTTAAGCAAAAACAATCGTAGATAATCTATCGTTTTGATGTAAGGATCAACTACGTTTAATGGCTTCTTTGCATCGAAATTTTCTTGAAAACAACTAATTCAAAGTGAAAAAGTGTGAAATTCAATGGGCATTGCGTGAGGCTCTTAATATCGACCAGAGTGGCCAAAACTCTGCATCCTCTCTCTCACTCAAGGAAATCCAGAGTAAACTCAAGAAGGTCCAGCCTAAATTCTACAAGGCTACGTTCAAATTACAATCACTGTTTGTAGATCCAGAAACCGATGCAGCATTCCTCCTACATGATTACTTAACTAAGCGATCCATCTGTGCGCTCTCCTATGGAACTCGTATTGATTGCGATGATGTGATTGCCATCACCCCCGAAGAGGGCTTGGTTTTAAACGTTACCAAAGAAACATATCAGACATTAGGGTTGGTTGGGACGGAGCTCAAGGTTCGAGGAAAGTCAATCGGGCGCTATCAAATCACGCTTGACCTATTATCTCTGGTGACATCCAAATCGAAACTAGCCGAGCGTGTGAGGTGGTGTTTTAGCCATACCTACTGTCAGGATATCACTTTCTTGATGGCTTTTACAGATCCAGGTAAGGCTACATGTCTATGCCCCTCTAATAGCCAGTGACGGCAAAGGATATCGAGGCTGAAGCGCTTCTCGATTTTCTGGCTGCTGGAGCTCACAAGGCATATCAAACCAATCTGAACATCCAAAAGATAAAGAAGACAGATGTTCCCAATTACGCCATCACCTCACCTACGTTTGCCTCTCCCTTTTCTGCTCCCCTGGAGAATGCATGCACCCAAGAAAACTTACTGGAGTTAATGGAGTGGTCAGGAGCAATTTCATGCAGCTTGGTTAAGTTGGAGTGATTTTGACCTTGTTTTGACATTTTCACTAGCGCACACGGAACAAGCGACGTATTGCAAAGCCACAATGTATGCTATGAAAAAGGACAGACAATTCGAATATCTTGGCGAGGTTTCTTAACTCCTGCCCACACCGAGCGTATTTATAAGCTATGGAGGTTAGTCTCTGACTGGTATCTAACTTACTCGTCTAGCGAGGCGATGCTGGCTGCACATTCTGAACCAACCAGTTCTCACTTGCAAATCGGAGCATTTGTCTCTTGGGGATTCGACGATAGCCCCATAAGCTGGAGGCAAAGGATTCAATCCAAATCACCACATACTTTTCACTTGTCAGGGGAAAACATTTCCTTTCTTTTCGCACTGCCTTCGCTCCAAACTCTCCCATACCTTATGGTTAATGCAACATGTCCAGATGATTTTGCTATGGCCTGATTGGTTGCTTTAGCCTTATAGATATGCAACCTATCGTTCCTATATAGACTCCTTAAAAGTACTATTCATCCTAAACACTTTCTCAATTAATCAGGGTACAGATGTTATAAGTCAGGCTTCCAGCCCTCATAAATCCAAATCGTAGACCATTTAAAGTTATAAAATCCAAAACTAATATGATTTAAATTTACTTCAACGTGAGAATCTGCTCAAACATATAGCGTACCAACTACAAGACCATCCATACTCTTGCCTAATCATAAACCACATAGAACTCTAATCTTATAAAACCAGCATCTACATCTGCAAATTATATACTAGATTCCCACTTAAACCCCTGCCCAAAAACATACTTGGTCAACCTAGCAACTGCAAGCTCAGCATTCGATTTATAAAAAGTACCAGCAAACACTTCAGCCCTGAATTGCGATACATATCCATCCATGGCTCAGCTTGGTAGATATGCTTAGTGGCAATGGTATCTTTACCGTACAAAGTATTTCCAAAGTGAAGTAACGTTGCAACCAGACCAGACATCGTCTGGTATCTCGGATACAATCGGAAGAACCCACCTGGTAAGAATATACTTCTGGGAAGTATATAATGCAGAATAAGGGAAGGATTTAAGAGAAGGATGGTACCTTTATTGAATATAGAAGAAGGGTGGTATATAGTCGACTGGTAAGCCACACGGCATCCATGTAGACCTTGTTTGCCATGCAATGTGTGAGATCCCAGCTCCTTTGGGATTCAAGGGGCCGATCCTGGTGCAACACCTGGGTTTTTCTTAGGGCCACCTCTACTCAGTGATTAAGTCATTTCTCAGGGAAATGATTTCCTGAGAGGGAGCAAAAAAAAGATGCTGCAGCATCTTCCCCTGAGGTCTTGGAAGGCAGGGCCTCAAATATTTACTCAAGGGTATCCAGGGTACAGGCTTGGTATTGATCTGGTTTAAGTTAGGATACTAGCAGGCAGGGATCCCTTTGAGCTTGGCTGGCTTTGCATAGCTGAGTCTGTTGTAGTGCATTGACTTGAGAGCAGGTTGGGGACCAATTCCCTTGATGGGATAGGTATTGTTGGGCTCAACCTCCATAACAACTACTGGCCTTGTAGCCCAGGATCTAGTTTGTGCTGCTCATGGTCAACTACCCAGATCTTGTCCCCTACCCAGAATCTCTCAACCTGGAGCAGGATATCTTTCCTTTTGACCTGTGTTTTATCTTTGCGGGGATGGTTCTCTCTGGCCTTTTGTGCATTCAGGTTGTCCTCCTTTAACACCCACCTTGGGAGTGGCAGGCACTGTCCTACATTGCTACTAACACTGGTTGGCCTGTGACCCTAGACCAGCCCATACAAGCTCTTGCCCATGTTTCAGTTTACTCAAGCGTAGCAAGCCATTGGTGCAGGTGGGAGCAGGTGAGTCCAAAGAGATGGGTGTCAGCCAACAACTTACTTAGTTTTCAACTCGGGGACCATCTAACCTATCAGCTCCACTGTTTGCTTGTGGGTGGTAAGGGCTGCCAACTGTATGTTGGCCACCATTCTTTGCCAAGGTAGAGGTGTTTCATCCCAGGTAAGTTCTCCAGCTCCATCCTGATGCAGATTTCTGGTTCACCAGGTTCGGCAACCGTTTTTGCTGATGGACCATCTCACATTCTTTCCTCTGTGAGCTGCTGTGGCCTGTGCAACCAGCCATCCAATCGCATAGCCAATGATAGGGATGGCACGCTTCTTGCCCCTTCTGTCACCCAGTGCTGACCTTGCCGTATCCGCTCCCCACTGTAGAGGGCCAGGAGACAAGCGTGGTGTGGCGGGCGGGATGCCAAAAGAACAAAGCTGAGCTTTGCCCGCTTTGCCCTTTTACGGCATCCCGCCTAGGTACGCGTCCAGGTATCCTAGTTGAGTCACATTTTTTTGTTTATTTAAATCAGTGGCCTTTTAAAACTATTTTGTTAAACTCTAGTTGGTAAAAGAAAAGGTGTGTCAGGCAGGCTGCCAAAAGAGCAAAGCTGTGCTACGCTCAGCTTCACTATTTCACGGCAGCCCACTGGTATGTGTTTCTAGTTATATCTGGTAAAAAGCGTTTAATGATGGCTGCTAGTAAGCATTTCTAGCCTATAGCTGGTAAAAGGAAAGATGTGCAGGCAGGCTTCCAAAAGAGCAAAGCTGTGCTACGCTCAGCTTCACTCTTTTAATGGCAGCCCGCTGGTATGTGTCTCCAGTTATAGCTGGTGAAAAGCGTTTGATGATGGTTGCTGGTATGTGTTTCTAGTCTATAACTGTAAAAAGCCTTTATTGTTGGTAGGCTATCAAAAGAGCACAGCTCTGCTACACTTAGCTTAACTCTTTTACAGCAGCCCAATGATTTGTTTCTAGTCTCAGAGCTGATAATTAGCTTTGTTTGAATTAGAGATAATTATATATTATTTATAATGTTTTTAGCCAGGGTTAAAAGCTTAGCCGAAATCAGTGAGTATAAAGCTATGAGTGGTGGGTAGGGTACTAAAAGAGAACAGTTGTGTTACGGTTAGCTTTCTCTTTTACAGCTGCTCACTGGTATCTTTCTGTTAGTCTAGCAGAAAGACTTTTTGATAGTTTCAGCAAAAATTCTAATTTTGTTTATAATTCTTGTTTTCCAAGATGATTTAGTAGTTTTCAAAAATAAAGTTTTTTATTATAAAAATTATAGTTGTTTTGATTGTGCAACTTACATCAGAGAAGTATATGGAGATGATATACAACTATCTCTATTAAACTATTAGCAAGGTCTTATTTAGCAATTTTTTATTATGGATTATACTTTTGGCATTTAAGAGATGGAAGATTGAATAATTCTTACATTTTTTTGAAGCTACAATACAGTAGTTTTAAAAGCTATGGCGACAAGCAAAATGAACTAAGATTTAAACAAAATCATTTCAGATTTAAACAAAATCCAACTAGCAGGTTGAAATATACACTCTGTTAACAGGGATTTTTGGCGTTAATAGACAAAATGGGTCAACATAGCAAAGAAGGACTCACGCGCAAAACAAAACCATTCAAAATGCAATCCAAAATACATGGATTCACAAACAAAATGGTGTGAGTTGGCTTTTGGTGTACATATGTTTACTATGTAAATTGGTGACAAAATACACCCACACATGGTGCGTCAAAACTCAATCCAAAAACAAAACACAATAGGAACTCAAAAAAAAACAAAATCACTCACACAGTTTGTGCAATGGATTGTAATCAAGAATGATACCAAGGCATCTAAAATAAGACACAAGATCTGAAACATAAATTTTAAAAATATTGTGTTGGGTGCTTAATTTGGCAAAAAATATGAGAAAATGGGTGGAAATTATTTTGGGTATTCAAACATGGGTGTTGTAAACCAGAAATAACTAATTAAGAAATATAAAATCTATAATTGGGATATTGGGTGGGAAAAATATTAATTAAATATCCATATTCAGATAAAAGCAAAAATTAAAATTAGGGAGTAACTTAATTAAAATTTATTTAGTATTTTATTAAATTTTAAAGTGAAAGGAACACAACACCAGAGTACCAATGCACCTGTTGTGCGCCGCAGTTGCGGTTGCCCCCGCGGGTCAAAGAATAGACTCAGTACAACACAAGTGCCTACTCAGGAGGGAGGCAGAAGAGGAGAGTTCCATAGTGACAATGCACTGACACAGCCGGTTCAAGGAGCACAAGCTGCTAGGGTGCAGAGCATAAACCCTTGGGTCCCAAAGCTGACCTGGAAGCCAACCAAGGTCACCACTACCAAAATGGTTAGAAACAAGGAGGTAGAACTTACTTCATATGTGTTTGACGCTGTGTACCGGCAAGAGTTGGTCCTGTCAGCCATGCTGGAGAAGGTGAAGCCTGTACTTGATACTAGCTATGAGCCCTACATCAGTGATGGTAATCAGGAGGACAACAAGGAGCCCAAGTTCTTTCAAACTGATGAGGGACAACTGGTGCGCAAGAAAGTTGCAGCCTTCTACAACAAGGTGCCTATGCCCTGTGCCTTGCCCAATGCCAATGAGTCAATCCCCACTGCTAAAAAGCCCGCTCAGAAGAACATCCCCGACATCAAACACATCATCCTGCTTAATCTAATGTGTGAATCAGGCAATTACAAGGCGGCTGCAGCCATTGTTGGGGTGGATCCCAAGTACGCCTCAAAGACCTTCAACAAGTTCTTCAACACAGGTTGAGTCCTTGCCGCGGAGAAATCCTTGCGTGTGTTGACCATGCTCACAAAGGAGCACAAATGGGCAATCTGCCAATGGATCACCCGGGACTGCCATCTTGAACTGGAAAATATAAAGGCCATGGTCAAGTCTGCTTTTGGGGTTGAGGCCTTGATTTCCTTTTACTACCATCTGGTCAAGGGAATGTGATTTTCCTGGAAAAAACTTGGGGTATCTCCATACAATTGGAACAGCCCAGCCAATATTGAGACCCAGAGAAAATATGCAGAGGCGTATAGTGCCCTAAAAGACAAGGGGAAAGTCAAATTTTACTACATCAACAAATCAGCATTTGCCTTGTCAATGCGCAATGAGTATGGGTATGTCCCCAGAGGCTCCAATGACGGGATGGCTTGGCGTGCTGCAGTCCGCGCCACAGCCTATTCAATGATGGCTCTCCTCGGTCCAAAGGGGGTTGAGCTCTACCAAATGATATTGGGATCTCACAATAGCCGGACCTTCCTATCATTCCTCTGATTGGTCCAGGAGCACCTGAGGCGCACAAGCCCAGGCTTCACCAACGTAATTGTGCTGAACAACGTTGTTCTCCACAAGGTGGCAGATATTCTTGAAGAATTTCCATCAATTGACACAAGCATTGCAGTGGGCCCCCAGTAATTGGCCACGGCAAATATACGCTTTCTCTTCCTCCCTGCCTATTTGCCCTTCCTAAATCCCATTGAGGAAGTCTTTGGGTGGCTCAAGAGAGTTGTCAAGCAAGGAACCCCAACTGGGACAGATGACCTTTTTGATTTGCTGCAGGCAGGGATCCATACCCTCCCAGCTAAGACCGTGGCCAAATTCTATGGCCACACTGATTTGTTTATCCCCGCATGCTTTGAAAATCAGCCAATCAATTAAAGGCTTAGCTTATCCCACTTTTTTATATATCCTCTAATTTAATAATCAAGATTCATTGACAAAATTTTACATTTAGATGTTTCTGAGCCCGCAATCACATTCAGCAGCACCATCAATGAAGGTTAGTAATTTATTTATTTATAATCATTTTTATTATTGCATCCAAGGGTATCCCAAACGCTTGATAATGGATTACGCAAACACATCAATATCATTTTTGGCAAATAAATATAAAAAGCAAACTAAAAAAATAAATGTAAATCATACAAATTAGAAGTAGATTTTATTGACATATATTATATGCTTTTATTAAAACCTTCCCTGGAATTTATTTTGTAAGTAATGTTTACTAAAATATTATTTTATAAAATTATTAATTATAATAAAAATAATCTAAAGGGTGAATATATTTATTGGAATAGAGGATATATTAGGAGCGCCTATAATGGGTTTGGCAGTATGTACCCACCCCGCAATGGAGGTGGCGCACAACCTCTACCGCCACACTGTGGATAGTGGATACACCCTGGTTAAAATACTCCCGCCTGCTTGTGAAAGGCATAATGGTTAGGTGGGAGTAAAGCAGCAGCTTCTCAGGCGGGGCTGCAAACCTGTAGATTCCAGCCAGGACCAGGGCGTCCTGGATAACATGGTCCACTGAATCATATCCGGGGGGGGAACCTTTTTCCCGTCGAGTGCAAGCCAGGCCTCATTGATTCCAAGAAGGACCCCGTCTAGATCCTCTACGCTGGCACCCATTCCAAAGTAGAATAGGAACCCCAGGTAAACAACAAGGTGAAGCCTTTGCCCAGCAAAGGCTTCCGTAAACTTGCATAATTTATTCTATACTGCGCTTATATTTTTCTTATGTTTAGTTTTGCCAAAGGTAAGATCCATAGCTTCTGGGACCCCCGTCTTGTTGGCACTCCAGGCCAGCCTGAAGTCCGCCAGAAGGATTTTGGTCTTCTTCACGGCGGTTGCATCCGCAATAGCCAGTTTTTCTACCGCGCGCCTGAAGTTCTCCAGCAAGTAGGACAAGGTGTGCTCCACCGGGAAGCAGAAGCAAGCAGCTGCATGAGCCCGGCCCATCTCCAGTATATTCTTGAATGGGAGCGTCGCCAGGACATCCCAAACAAGCTCAATGGAGTTTACACAGTAAACTCCACTGAGGTTAACTGGGTCCAGGCGGACCAGTTGAGCATCCTTGTAGGCAGTAACTGCCCACTCAGATGCCCCCTCTTCATGCGTCAGCCCAGCCAATGCCTCCCTGGACATTGGGAATGCACTGTGAATCCTATCTTCAAGCTCCCGCAAGACAGGGGGGGGACAGGAAAAGCTGCTTTGCCACGTTAGTGGCAAAATTTGAGTAGAAGGTGGGGGGAACAAAAGAAACCAGGACCTGGCGGAGTTTGCCATCAAAATCTTCTAAAAAAGGTAAGTACTATGAATTTTTATTAAATTTATTTTCTTAGGTTACCTTCTTGGGTTTCTTCTTTGCCAGCGGCTTTGGCAGGCTTTGCCATCCTTGGCGCAAGCAGCTGTGTGGGCATCTCAGTGTCCTCCTTGCGGGCCCTCTTGGCAGGTTTGAGATGTGCATACATCTCAGGGTCGTCTGTCCAGACAGACGGCGCAGAGAGGGCAAAGGACTTAAATTGCAAGCCTTCAACCACTGTCTTCTGAATGTTGAGTAGGCGCTCTATTGTCTTCTCAGGTGTGTCTGGTATTTTGGTCATGAGTGACTTGGCAAACACTTTTTTGATTTTTTCCCCTTCAAGGACAGCATACTTCACTTTTTCTTGACCTTGCAGTCAATTTCTTTGATTTTGGCAATTGCCAAGTCAAGGTCTTTTAGAATTTTTTCCAATTTGCTCATTAATTTTTTACTAACCTTTTCATATGTTTTTATAGCTCTTGCCCCAATATATTCTGTATTATTTCGATACAATTGCCTCTTTGTTTATTCCTTTTTGTTTTCCCATTTACCACATTATCCCATCTTTTCACCCATTTTGTATATGTTTTACATACATCTCATTATGTGTTGTTTGCTTTGTGTGGCATTGTTTCCTTGGTTACCATATTATTTTTGGCGCTTGACACAGCCCCTTGTGAAAATATTAACAACGACTTGGTGATCAACTGAATTCAAATTAGAAAATTATAGTGTTAATTGTATTTAGATAAAGTTGTTACTGATCCAAATTCAAAACCTTAATGATAAAATTTAAGCCAATCAGGAGCCAAGTGATAAAGTGATTGTTGTGACATAAAGGGTCATTCAATAATTCTTTGATGCATGTGTGCTAATTCATATGATTGGCTGGATGTTTTTCCATTGTACGCCATTGCCGCTGTGGCGAGTTGTTGATGGACTAGTGTTAACTCAGCGGCTGATTGGGCACTAGTCCATCAACAACTCGCCACAGTGGCAATGGCGTACACTGGCAAAACATCCAGCCAATCATATTAATTAGCACACATGCACCAAAGAATTATTGAATGACCCTTTATGTCACAACAGTCACTTTATCACTTGGCTCCTGATTGGCTTAAATTTTATCATTAAGGTTTTGAATTCAGATCAGTAACAACTTTATCTAAATACAATTAACAATATAATTTTCTAATTTAAATTTAGCTGATCACCAATTTGTTGTTAATGTTTTCACAAGGGGCTATGGTTTGGTGCTAAAAATAACTGTGTTCAGGATCTAGATACACACCATAGTAAATATATGATTTTATAGAAATAAGCTGAACATAAAAAATAAAACCAACTATAAACAAAGAGAACATGAAAAATTGAAATTCAAAATAAAGATAATATAAATATAAAATGTTTGGTGACAGGGGGTTTATTGAGGCAGGGGAGAGTGATTCCTAGGAGGCAGAATAACGCAGGAAGGAAGACGTAGAGGCAGTGCTGGCCTGGGAGGTCTGGGATTGGGTGGGTTGGGCTTGCGGGTTAGGGGTATTGGTGGTGGGGGTGGAGGCAGGAAGATTTCACGTGATGGCCGCCATATACAGCTTGTTGTACTCCTCATTGATCAGTGGCTGGATGGGCTGGTAAGTGGCAGTGGCCTGAGGTGGAAGGCGCTTATCCTTATGTGATTGGCTGCCCATGTTCACATGGAAAACCATTTGCGCAAACAAGTCAGCCACCATTTGGCAACCAAAGAGAAAATTGTGATCAAGGACCCCAAGATAGAGGCCGTTGAAAGCCTGAGGGCAGCGCTCCCGTAGTGTATCTCCAATGTTAAAGAAGACAGCATCACCCAGATGAACGTCGGCGTGGCCAGCTGGGTACACAGATGCTTGGTGCCCGCGTCCCTGGATGGCCTCAAGGGCAGTGGAGCTACCCTCCATCTGGTGGCTCAAGAAAACCCGATATTTTGAATTTGAGCCATCCCAGGAGTTGAGCAATTCACCAAGAATGTGGCTATATGAGTACTCATTGACAAAATCAGGGTTTGTCCAATAATAGACAAAACCCTTGGCCAACACAACCAGAAATGCACCAATGAACGTCCCCTTTTTGACCTTCTTCCTTCTGTTCTTGGTGGTGGCTTTTCCCATCTCACCAAAGTCATCAAAAGCTAACAATAGCTTGTAGTAGTAGATGAAAATGACATCATCTGACAGACTAGTCAGGCATTGGACCAGGGTGGATTCAATGGCGGGATCATATGGGGAATCCTCAGCGCCATCCCATTGGTTGCCAGAAAAATTGGTAAGAACCTGTACAGAAGCCACCTTCCCGTACATCCAGAGCTGCACCATGTGCTCAGACACCCAAATGCCATGGTGAGCAAGTTGCTTCCGGACCTGGGTCAAGGGAAGCTTGGGGTCCCACTGGAGGAGGTCAAGCATGATTGGGTATGCCTCAGTTATCTGGGACTCTTGGGACTTCTTGGGCTTCTTGGCTGCCCCAATCTAATTCCCCCTGTTCATCATGCTGTTGAATTCCCGCATGACAGTAGCTCAGGTAAATTGCAATTGGTCAGCAATCTGATCCCAGGACAGACCCTGCAGGTTGAGTGCCACAATTTCCTGAAGAATTTGGGCAGTGATTATTCTGCGTTTGGGGCGCTGGGCGGGGGAGCTGAAGCCTGATTGGCTGAGGGAGGGGCAGGTTGGGCAATGGCAGGAAGTTGTTCCAAATTGAGGTTGCCATCCTGATTGGTTGGATGGTGGGCAGCTTGTGCAGGGGTGGGTGTGGGAGCAGGGGCAGCACTAGACACAAAGTGACTCTCAAACAAGTCAAAGCCATATGGGTTGGGAGATAGTAACAGGTCAGCTTCCTTGTTACCCGCCTCAAAGGCTTGGGTGTAAACAGGTGCCTCCATGTCCTGAGTCTTGCCTCCATTGAAGCTGGCTTGGCTACTGGCACAGTTGAAGATGTTGCTATTGAAAACCATATTAAAAAAACCTAGGATAAAATCACTAAAAGTAGAAATTTTAAAATTTAATGATTTATTTTTATTGTAATCTTAAGTCCATATTTGGAAGGTTCTCAAAATCATTCCATACAAATCTGGAGCCATGAAAATGAATAAAATGCCTCTGTTCCTAAATTGGATAGCTGTTGATTGGCTGTTATACTGTTATTTTTCTATTTTAGGCTGCTCATACTACACATCTTGTGTGAGTTCATTTTGTTTTGTGTTTGTGTAATCTTGCTTCTAGATTACTCAGATTTTGTTTCATTTTGGTCCTTCTGTCAGTGTCTCATATGAATCCTGATTGGATTATAATATACTCCAGAATAGCATCCATCCATTTCACTTGTTGCATCAGTTCATTTTGTTTGTGGGTTGAACTACACCACTTGATGTTTGATATAATTTTGTATAATGGGCAAGTAAAATTTTGTTTTTGGTTTGACATTTCATTTATTAACCAACAATATTTAAATTATTTGAATCCTGAATCTCGCGCAACTTGGATTTTGTTTAAATCTGAAATGATTTCATTTAAATCTGAGTTCATTTTGTTTGTTGCCATAGCTTTTAAAACTACTGTACTTTTGAAATAATTTTTTATTTTCAATAACAGTTTTTGAATTCCAAAGGGCAAATCAACACCTTTATTTTAAATTTTAAGCATTTAATATAAATATATATCTTTCTCTGGCTTAGATGATGTAGTCTATAAGCATTATCATACAATACAAATTTTTAACTGAAATATGAATGTTTTGTTTAGTTTTTTTTACTTTTTGTTCTGGCATGTTCATCTTTTTTATTGTAGCTCTAAAATAAGTCTTTTTTATGTCATTAGATTCCACTTATAAGCTTATACTTTTTACTTTTTTAGCAGTATATGAGTTAGTTGTGGATATTTCTAAAACATTTTTCTTCATTTGACTGGGTTTAATTTCTTTAGCATATTTATTCTTTTAATCTATAGCAAAAAGCTCAGAAAAAAAGGCATCCCATTTTTTTAAAAAAAGTAATGATATTTTAATTCTTTAGGGGTTGTATTTTTTTGGGAGGTAAACAACAAAGTAGCTTTAATACAGAGATCTTTAAAAATAATAAGGCAAATACACTTAGTAAAAAAACACCTATAATAAAACACTGTTTTTTTATGCAATACAGTTGTTTTAGATTTTTTAAAGTTGCCAAGTTTTTTTTGAAACTATACAAGTCAGATCTAAAAACTGAAAGCAAATGCCAAAAAGATTTTTCAAATCTACAGCATAAAATAAGATAAGCATAAGTCTTGCTATAATAATTTAAGAGTTCTTGAGTGATAATCTGTAGTTTTTGGCAATAAAGCTTTGCAAAGTATCCACCAAGTGTTTCTTTTAAAAACTAATAAGTGCAAAAAATAAAAGAAAATAATTAGATTTTTAATAGGTAATTTTAAGCAATTAGTCCAGGATATATTACTGAAAAAGTAGTAAGTTAAATTTGGGTTTAAAAGGCTAGTTGGATCAAAAAACTAAATTAGAGGAACAGTTTTTTGTAAAAATATCTATTTAAACTAAAAAACCTTACCCAAGCCAGGATCTGCTTTTGGCAGAAATCTGGGGGTTGAAATCAACATCAGTAAAAATTAGTGAAAAATGACTAACCAACCCCAAGATCTGCTGCAGGGGAAAGTTTGTGGGTTTTTTTTAAAAAAAGGTTAATAAGTTATCAAAAAGCTTACCTGGCCCAAGATTGGCTTTGGGATAAAAATCTGGGAGTCCCTAATCAAATTTAATAAATTTAGAAAAAATGGCTTACCTAAATCAAGATCTGCTTGTGGGCAAAAGTCTTTGTTTTTTAATCTAGGCTGGTAATTTAGTGAAAAAAAACTTACCACCCCAAGATCTACTGTAGACTAAGTCTATCTAAAAGGAAACTAAGGTTAGTACTTTTAAGAAAGGGCTTACCTGAAATGCAGCTAGATTGAAAAATATTAGTGAATAAAACTTTGCTTACCATTCTCATTTTAACTTCAGGGCAAAAATCTGAACTTTCTAATTTAGGTTAGTAAAGTTGATGAATAAATAACTTACCCACCCCAAGATCTGCTGTGGATCAAGCCCATCTAAAAGGATTTAAAGAAGGTTAGTATTTTTAAAGAAAAGCTTACCTGAAATGAGGAATCTAATAGAATTTTGAAATGAATTAGTTTGTTTAAAAATTATTACCTTTATAAAGCAAGGTTAGCTTTGAAACTTTTAAAACTAAGCTTACCTTTAATATCCTTGATCCACTATGCTTAAAAAAGTTAGTATTATGTGTATATTTTGAAGCTTACCTGTGTTTTGAAGTGAATTGTTTAAATTTGAGTTGAAAAAGTTAGTATTGTGTTTAGTTAAGGCTTACCTTTCCTATTGAATGAAATTCAATCTTCTTTGGTAAGTATCTGATTGGTTATTCATTATTTCATTGTTAATTATTGGTTCTTGAATTTAAAATTCAATTTCTTGGCCAATCAAACGCAGCCTGAAAGCTTCATAACTGAAACCAGAACAATCTACATTGGCAGGCAAAGGAAACACCCAGCGGCTCCGCTGACAGCTCTGCCGGCCTGACAGGCAGCCTGACAGGCTGCATGAGAAAAAGCTTCTCCAGGGACTCATCTGGATGAAGCAGGATCTGTGCCTGCTTTCTACCACACCTGGCCAAACTCTTTTTGGTTAATGGGATCCTTCATTTGAGCTTCAGGGAGCTTGACTTCCAGGGGAGCCATCCTGGCCTGCAGCTTCCTGCCATCTGGTGATGGCTCCCACGCCTTTTTCCCCATAGCTGTGGCCACCAGCTGCATCTCCCGTGTTCTGTGGTGGTCTTTGTCAAGTTGAAAGCCAAACGCATAACCCCTAGAATGGCTAGGGTGGGAGCGGCAAATGTCTGAGAAGCATCTTTGCTTGTTGCAGCCCTGTTTCCACTGTATGTCCTCCGGGGTACAGCTGGGCAAACCCCCTCCAGTTCTGGAACCGTACCTGGGTCCCTATCACGTGATCTATAGCATAACAGTGCCCTTTGTTGTGTTCTGAGGCGTGGCACAAACACACAACAGGGAATCCTAACCTTAGAATTGGATCTGTACTAAGTCTTGGTTAGATGACAGGCAAGGCTATGCAATTACCTTGGGGCCTGGAAGAATAATCTCTACTAGTTGTGGCTAGAGAGAGGCGTAGAAGTACTGAAGACACAAAGCCAAAAATGTGAATAGAGCTTGATTTTTACTGGTGAATATGAAATGGAATATATAGCGGTTAGGAATACCACAAATCACTACCAGGGCGGTAGAATCACTTGCCACCAGCATGAGTGGGGCAAGTGAGATGCGCAGAGTCAAGAAACCAAACAATTGTATTTCCTGATTCAGCCATCAACTCATTTTGAGAGGCATAAGCAAAAGCAAGAGATTCATCTTCAAAATGGCCCATCAAAGGCAAAATTGACACACAGTGAATAGCGGTAATCACAACATTGCCCTCCCCTAGATTGGTCTTAGGGGGGTGGTACTTGTGGAGGAACTTGGCATGCACTCAAGAAAAGGACCACTGGAGAGGAGCTTTACAGTGTATTTGGACCCTCGTTTAAAGGTCACTTCCAAAGGGCTGATCCACAAAGTGTCCAACTTATGTGCGCAACCACCTAATCTGTGTTGGTAGTAAAGAACATGGTCACCAACATCAAATTCAGGCAAAGGGGAGCGTCAAGCATTATTGGGAGAGAGCTCAAGCATCTTGGTTTTGT
This sequence comes from Entomophthora muscae, assembly GCA_014839935.2. NCBI lineage: Eukaryota > Fungi > Entomophthoromycota > Entomophthoromycetes > Entomophthorales > Entomophthoraceae > Entomophthora > Entomophthora muscae. The sequence goes on from QTSX02004369.1 coordinate 194,048, forward strand.
ATGCAGAAGTGTAGGCAGTGGCCTGTATATCAATTATGCAGTTGACTAGATCCTCAATGTGGTTGTCAGGATTCATGGCCTTATCAGAGGAAAGCAGGGGGGCCCCAAGAGCAATGTGGTAGTAGCCTCTTGCCCATACATCATAGCAAAAGGGGAGTACCCAGTGACACAATGTTTGCTAAGGCAATACACAAAGAGAGCAGCAGGTAAGTATAGGTCCCAGTTGGCAGCGTCAGAGTAGGTGAGCTTTCTCATGATGGAAACTAGTGTTGAATTTGCACGCTTAACTGCCCCATTGGTAGAAGGATTGTAGGGGGCAAAAAAGGACTGGTGAGACCCCAAAGCTTTGACAACAGAGGTTACCAGCTTGGCATTAAAGTTAGTCCCATTATCTGAGAGCAACACTTGAGGACAGCCATGGCAGTAGAAAACATCTTGAAACAGGAAGGCAGCAGTTGTCTTAGCCGCAATGTCCTTTGTAAAGCGAGCCTCTACCCACTTGCTGAAGTGATCAACAGCAACCAGGATAAAGCAACACCCAGAACGTGAGCGGGGGAGAGGACCTACCGCGTCAATGCTGACAGTATGAAAAGCATGTTGAGGGGGAACTAATTTGAATTTGTGGGTAACAGCTCAAGGCCTCTGCAGCTGGCAGTTGTGGCAACTAGCTATGACGTCTGGGATCATCAGGCAAAGGTTTTCCCAGAAGTAATTCTTCTGAAGCCAGTCAAAAGTCTTGGCTATGCCTCCATGCCCAGTCTCATTATGAGCTTGTGACACCAACAAGAGGCAAAGACTGGGTTGTACATAAGGTAGATATTGATCTCGTACTTTCTTGAAGAGTTGATTGTCACATATGAGGTTACCTTCAGAGAGCTTGAACAAAGCCAGTCAGACCTCTTCTGTCTCACTTTCCCAAGAAGAAGGGTATCCAATTAGTTTGTACAACCGGTCAGCCTCTGCAGGATGTAAAGCAAGAATGGGCATTCTGGATAGCCCATCAGCGTTCTGATATTGAATCCCAGGGCAATGGAGCACAGTGAAGTTGTAACCTTGCAGACGTAGGGCCAATCTATCTAGGCGCTCTTCTGGCTCTTTAAGTTGTTGTAACCATTTAAGCAAAGCGTGGTCAGTGACAACTGTGAAATGGGTACCATACACGTAGTGGCAGAACTGCTTGACTGCATGCAACACGGCAAGACACTCCTTCTCTGTGACACTATAGTTCTTCTCATGCTTGTATAGAACTTGGGAAGTATAAGCCACAGGATGGTCCACACCTTTGTTGTCTAGTTGGGCCAGAATAGCCCTAATAGCAAGATTGCTAGCGTCAGTGTATAGGATCAACTCCTTATCATAGCCAGGATACACTAGGATTGGCGCCTCTTTGAGTTTTTGATTAATGGTTTCATTGGCTTGCTGCTGACTGGCAGTCCATTCAAAAGGAACATTACGTAACAGTTGGACTAGGGGTTCACTAGTATTGGCAAAGTCAGGGATAAACTGTCTATAGTAGCCCATCATCCCAAGAAAGACTTTTACCTCTTGCAGGTTGATGGGCAGAAGCATTTTGTCAATGGCCTCAACCTTCTTAGTCATTGGACAAATCCCTGTCTGGGTTACTTCATGGCCCAATAATTTAAGAAAATCTTTGAAGAAAGTGGACTTGGAAGGTTTTAGTTTGAGGCCAGCTTCTCAAACCTTTATGAACACATCTTTTAGATGAGCCAGGTGATTGGTGAAGGTAGCACTGAAAACTGTTATATCATCCAAGTATACTAGGACACATGACAGCTTCAAGTTGCAGAGGATGGAGTCCACGGCTTTTTAGAAGGTGGCTGGGGCATTGCAGAGTCCCTGCGGCATGCAAGTAGCCTCAAAAAGCCCTTCAGATGTAATGAGTGCAGCTTTTTGGCAATCCTTGGGCAACAGGTTAACTTGCCAGTATCCAGATGCCAGATCCATTGCAGAGAAAAACTTAGAGCCTCTAAGACGTTGGAGTGCATCATCAATACACAGCAAGGGGTACAAGTCCTTCTTGATCAAAGAATTCAATTGGCAGTAGTCCATCACAATGCAATGACCTCCATCTTTATTCTTTAAGATAAGTAGCGGGGATGCCCAAGGACTTTGGGAAGGTGCCAGCAGCCCAGCGTCCAACAGTTGGTTGAGCTCTTTAGATACCTGTGCGTCCTCCACACGGCTGCAGCAATATGTTTTAGCATGGAGGGAGGAGCGTTGCCAGTGTCAATCTGATGGATAACGCCTTTGGCTAACCCATAGTTGGTACTTTCCTTAGCAAAGATGCCAAAAAATTGGTCTAGCAAGTCTAGCACCTCTTTCTGTTGAACTGGGGACAGCTGTGGAAAGTCTTGCGTAGTGAACAAGGATAGGGCTTGGGGTTCATCCTCAGGTAGGTTAAAATCTTGGAACATGCCAAAGGGATGAATAGACAGAACATCAGGAGCTCCCAACAACTTTCCATATCCAACGGCCTGCCCCCTAGACACGGTCATGGGGAGAGCAGTCAGGTTGGCCACCAACAATCAAACAGGGTCCTTATGGGAGACATATAGGATTCCAGGACAGAGATAAGGTTTGTTGCGCCCTAACAAGGGGGGAGAGTACAACTCCAAGAATTTTTGTTCAGGTAGTTCAAATGATATATGGGAGTCTAGAATGGCCTGGGAGCCAGGGAGGATGGTGATAGCGGACGTGGCTAGGAGAGAGATCCCCTCAAACGCAGGACAAGCCATGGGTGGACATTTCATGTTTAAAGGGTGGGTGCAATATTTGAGGTTGAAAACCCCAGTGGGATATTCCAAGGCACATGTCTTGAGCTGTTTTCCGGGAACTTTAACTGGCTCTTCAAAAATCAGAGGGACTTCATATCTTAGAATAGAGAGGTAACCATCTTTTAAGTTGATTATCCCATTATACTCCCTAAGGAACTGGGTGCCAACTAAGAGATCATAACTCTCATTTTCCAAGACAACTGCTGGCGCAGCTAGGAGAAGCTTGCCAAACTCCATGGGTAGAGCGGAGTAAGCCCCTATGGCGCGGGTCATAGACAGTTCAGTTGTGCCCTACAACTGGTGATAATTAAGGTCAGGGGCAAGTTTGAGTTTCTTGACAAGCTTTAAGAGACAACATTAACAGGAGACCCCATGTCTAAGACAGCCTTGATTATCACCTTTTGGATGGATATTTCCACATGAGTGGTAGTATAACCAAAGGGAGGGAGGACAGCCAGAATTTCCTGGGCTTCTGCTAGCTCTTTGTCCCATTTTTCAATCATGCATCTCAATCCTGGAAACCCCTTATAAACAGTCTGGAGAGGGAGAAAAACTGAAACGTTCTTGAAGACAGCGTCAGCAAACTTGGCAGCTTCTTCTGACAACTCCACTAGTACAGGGGACCTCTTAGCTTGAGTGAGGTAAGGGCAAGATACAACTTCTTTGGCTTCAGACAAAGGTTTAGCGGTAGTTGTAGTCTTTCCTGAGTGCAATTTATGGGGGACTGTAATGGTTTTGGGAACAGCCAGAACAGAGTACCCATATGCATTGGCGTCATCTTTATCAGAGTCATCCAGGTCAGAGTCATCAGAGATAATGTGGAATAATAGGAGGATAGAAGAAGCCTCATTATCAGCAGTCTCAGAGTCAGATATAGAGGGAGGGATTGAAAGAGACTGGGAAGAATTGTCAACCAAGAGCATCTCTGCCTCTAGGTTGACTGTTCTTTTCCTGCCTGTTCTTTGGGATCAGCTCCTTCAACTTGAGGGTTAGTGCAGACCCGGGAGTGGTGACCTATTTGTCCACAGTTATGACAACCCTGTTTTTGAGGAGGATTCTGTAAGTTCATGGTAAGGATACACAGCCCAAGTGAAGACAAACCAGAGGTAGAGGCAGCACAATCCTCCCCCGCAACTTCCCCAGAATGGGTAAGGTGCATATCCTGCAACAGTGTCTTTATGCTCTTAATGGAATAAAGCATGGCTTTATGGGCCTTGAAGTGAAGACACAGGATCTGGTTAACCTTGAGGGCTTGAGCGCAAGCCATGTATGCTTTGTGTGCGGTCAACTAGCGGCTTGTGATCAGTTGTTGTCCTTCCAGGTAGAATATAACTGCAAATTCAGCTAGGTTCTCCTTTGGTTTGAAGGCAATGTACATGAAGGCGTCCTTCTTCACCTCCAAACTAAGGTCACCACCAAACTTGTCAATCAGAAGCTGCTTTATATCTTACCACGTCTCAATGGTGGGCAGCTCAGGCACCACCACCTCCTGGAAAGTTGGATGTAGACAGGTCAGAATATGCTTCTTCTTAACCTCATCTGATGCTTTTCTCATGGCAGTTTCATAGATAGTTAGGAAAGCTGCAATGGTTGAGGTTCTGGGGTCAAATACTTGCTTAAAGGTAGGCTTGAAGTGTGCTTTGGGAGTTAGACCACTGTTGTTGCTATCAAGTATGTTTATATGTGGGGAAAACTCTGCTTTGGATTCAGAGGGGGGCTGCCCAGCCCAAGCTGACAAACACTCTCTTCAAGGGTAGTCAGGGTCTTAACAGCGCAGGTACCTGTATTGACAGCTTGAGTGGTCTGTTGTTCAGTAACATCTAGGCGCTGACCTTGGGAGGTCACTACTGTGGGGAGCTCAGCCAGTCAAGTGGTAAGGGATGGCCCCACTGAGAGGCAAGAGGTGAACCTGTTGTTCACAGAGTCAATCAATTCACTCATCTCTTGTACATCCCTATCCAGCTCAGTATGGTCCCGCTTCAAATGATCCACCTCATTAGCTAGGGCAATTAGTTCCCTAGAGCATTGGATTTGAGGGACTCCTGGTAAGCCAGGGCAGCAATCATCTTTGTCAACAACCCCAACTGGACTAGCAACAGTTGCCATCATCTTGCATAGGGCGGCAAGTTCTTGCTAAAGCTCAGCAACTTGAGCAGTCAACTCAAGCACCTGGGGGTCAGGTTGAGGAGCCTCAGTAGGACGTCCTTGACTGCAAGTTTTTGTACGTAGCTCTTGAATAGCATCCCATATTCTCTGCTCTCTTTCTACCAAGTCATCAGAAGGGGGAGAGGGCGGAACATCTAGCTTGGGGGTAGATAATTCATTCACTTGACTCTGGAGTTTGGCTATAGCAGCAGTGGCAGCTCTCTATTGACCAAACACTGTACTGAGTTCATTAAGGCTGTTAGCAGCAAAATCCGCTACCTGCTGTAGTTTCTCAAATGAATAGGTACTGAATGCATTGAGCTGCTGCATAAGTTGTTCAAAGTAAGAGAGATAAGCGTTCAAGGTAGAATCAACTTGAGTTTGCCAGGGTTGTTCTAGCTGATGAAATTTGTGTAGACGCTCCCTCACATATTTGGGGATGAACTGGCGCATTTTTTCAATAGAATTAACCAAACAGGTCTGGGAGGTAACAGAGTTAAGCTGATTGTCAGATACCAAGAAAAACAGGGAATGGATCCACTGTTGGTAGGCAGAAAACTGGTCCCAGTGATGAGTAACCGCTGCTTGTAGAGACAAGATTTCTTGGGCGTGGAGCCCCAACATCATTTGATGGTGGGCCAAGGCAGGCTGCACAAAGGACCATAGTAAGTGCTCAGCAGAGCCAGCCGCCAAGAGGAGATGCTGTGGAATTTGAGGAGCTACAATCAATTCATAGTATTCCACTTGACTGAACTGCAGCTGAAGGCAAGGGATGGCTCCTTCATGGGCTATCCCAAGGGCTACTGCCATGACTTGTTCTAAGTCAGGGGTACCCATGGAGTAAGCAACTAGGCAGGACCATTTCTGAGGTTTAGTACAGTAGGAATAATAGGCAGGTTGGCAATATCTTCCTCAATAGGAGGGCTAGTAATTTCAGGTGAAGTCGGCTCTTGTATAGGCTGATGCATAGGACCTGAAAACATGGATGCAAAAGGGATAACCAAGGGGCTTACAGCCCCTGTAGTGAGCACCATTTTTGTTGTGTTCTGAGGCGCAGTACAGACACACAGCAGGGAATCCTAACCTTAGGATTTTATTTGTACTAAGTCTTGGTTAGATGGCAGGGAAGGCTATGCAATTACCTTGTGGGCCTGGATAATTAATCTCTACTAGTTGTGGCTAGAGAGAGGCGCAGAAGTACTGAAGACACAAAGACAAAAATGTGAATTGAACTTAATTTTTATTGGTGAATATGAAAATGGAATATATATTGGTTAGGAATACCACAAAACACTACCAGGACTGTAGGATCACTTGCCACAAGCATGAGTGGGGAAAGTTTTGTGCAGAGTCAAGAAACCAAACAATTGTATTTACTGATTCAGCCATCAACTCATTTTGAGAGGTGAAAGCAAAAGCAAGAGATTTGTCTTCAAAATGGCCCACCAAAGGCAAAATCAACACGTGGTGAATAGCAGTATTTACAACACCATTCAATCAAGACCCTTGCCAAAAATTTATACACCTCTTGACCTATAAGAATGCACCCCAGTGCATTCCAGAATCACCTGCTCCCTTCTGTAGGCATGTGCTTTGCAGCCTAGAGCGTTCTAGACTTCTGGCGCTGAACCCTGTGGGGCATGCTTACTCCAGATCTGAGCCCCTGCTGTTCTGGCTGGGGAGCAACTGGCCAATCCTGGATACTTGGGCACCACTGTCTTTGTTCAGTAGCCTTTGCACTAATCTCTTTTTTCTTGATCATCAACAGGATGGGTTGAGGTGTGGACTGGGCATCATAGTGGTGCCCAGAAATGTCTTTGGGTGGCGCCTTTGACATGCACTGGGCAGGGCTGAGGCGCACTAAAGATCAGTTAGGTAGAGCGGTGGCGCTTTTAACCCTAGCTCAAGCTTGCCAACATGAAGTTTTTGAGGGGCAGGGAGATATTATGTTGTTTTGACAGAAAACTGGTTGGCAGGATCCCTTTTCAATATATTTCATGGCTCCTTTTCCTTCTGGCTGGCTTAGTTTTAAATCTGCTTAGCTTAAGCCAAACCCCACATTTTATTTCCCTAGGCTACTTCCTGTTGTCTTGCTGAATCTTGATTTTTACCTTGTTTTTATATGAAGATGGAAGAAAACTAAAAAACAAGCTGGAATTCAATGCCAATTAAAAACTGTAAGGTTTCTGTCAACCCTGATGAATTGGAATCAGTATCAAAATCTTATTAGTAAAAATGCATATCCTTAATTGTTTGTACTTTTTAATTCTTATATTTATTTAAGATCAACTAAAATAAAGATAAATATTTTTATATTGAACTATAAAAAGCTATGATTTTTCTTACCATGTTATCCATAGTATCATATTACTATCAACAATGAATCCCATTAATTAAAGCTTAATTAATTGGGCTCAAACACTACATTTTGGGTACCAGCCTGATGTTGTTGGCTTTTTAGAGCAGGCTTTTTGTCAAACCTTAAGGATTAACTGCTCCACATCTCAAACCCCTTAGCCATAAAAGGGGATTTAGACTAGTTAAATATGTGACCAATTTTCTGTCAACAGCAAAATTTGGGTCAAAATAAAAGTCAGCAACTTATTTTTAGAATCAAATATGCTTTAGAAAGCCTAGTTGGTTAAAAGCCAAACACCCAACATCAAACCCCCAGAATTCTACTATAAAGGCCCCCTAAACAGTAAGAGAGGGGGGCTAAACTAACTAAGTTTGGCTCCCATCTCAGGGAAAGAATCCACCAGGACACCATCCAGTGCAAGACTGGTATGGCCGCTCAAAGGGGTGTCCACAAAGAGGATGTAGAGGAAAATCAGGGAGATTAAAGTCTAAACCCATCAAGATGATCCCACCAAGCAACCAGGGAGTGCACTTGGGAGCATGATCAAGGGGAAGCAACTCTTCCACAGGAGCTGTGGGCTTTGTCTCCATGGAGGAGATGAGCTCAGGGGGGTCCAAGTTCTGGAGGTTTGCATAACAGACTCATAGGAAAACACCTCAAGGTCATCACATGTGAGACTCTTGACAAGGTTCTCACTAGTGACCAGAAGGTCTTGGGTGCGCCCAGGAATATTGTCAAACAAGCTCAAAAGGTGACCAGGGTTGCCTCCCAAATGGTGAAGGGAGGAGGAGAGCTAATCCCATAGATATGGGGTTGTAGTTCAAATCATTGCTAACATGAGTGCCAAAGTGAATACCACAAATTTCAAAATGGAGGCCAGCATTGTTTGATGAATCAGTCAAGAAGAAGTCTATTATGAGACAAAAACAAGCCTAATTTAACACCCAGATGGGTACGTGTCAAACTCTGAAGGTTTAGAGGCAAAGAGAACAGCAAAGCCAAGCTATACACTTTAGAACAACTAAGGGAAGTGCTTTAAGGTGTAAAAGAAAGCCAGGGCAACAATGAAGCAAACATAAGACAAAAAAAAACTTAAAATAGGTAAATATATAGGCTTCTTTACTAATCTTAGAGTTTGGGTAAAATTTTAAACCAAGGCAGTAAGCTACCACATGTATACTAACTATAACTTTAGGAGCTTTGGGGAGGACAAAGAGACCCAGGGGGATGACAGCAAAGGTAAGCAAAGTTAAACAGCTTTACCAACAGCTCTAGATAATCAAAAAAGCCAACATAAAGGTCCCAAAATTAAATCTAAAATCTAATTTCAAAAATCTAAACATTTATTGATAAGAATGAGCAAGCAGGAGACTGAAAGTCCCCTGTCTTTCTTTAAGGGAAGGGTTTGGATTCAGGGTCACCTGACCCAAGGCACAAATTTGATTAGTTGCAGGAGAAATTTTGTAGAGGTGTATTCAGTGAGTTGAAGGGTCTTGAAGTAATTTCTGTCTTCAACTCTGATTTGCTGGCATCAATGGAATGATTCAGAGCAGCATTTAATCCATTTGGATTGGAATTTGTTGATTCAACAGAAGTGTGACCTGATTGATTGCACTTAATTTGTTTTAAATGTAGGCAAGCCTAAGCCGGCAAATAGTCTAAATTAATTAGATATTACTCCCAGGTGGGAACATGATTCTGATCATTATTAGTTACCACCTGAGAAAGATACACCAGTACAAATTGCTTATCCATTGTGTGAGCTAAATCCCTAAGAGAATTAAAGGGGTTTTGCTTGAATCCAAGCAGATTTCTTGGTGCGCCAAGGGAAGATGGTCCTATCCAGGGCCAAAGAGGGGAGTGAATTTACATAAACCTCATCCTTGAATTTATCAAAATAGCACTTAATTATTACCCTGAAATTATCAATAACAACTTCTTCAAAACTCTAACTTTGAGGCTAACAAGGAATGTTATAACTTTTAGTAGTGAAAATGAGACAATAAAAACAATACAAATAAAACAAGAATAAAATTTAAAGATAAATTTTTTTCAACTTAAATATAATTAAAATTGGGTTTTTTTATTCAACATGCCTCACAAGAAACAGCTAAAGTCAGACAACAAGGCCAATGAACTTAGTACCCAAAATAAAGAAGCCAGCAAATATTCTGAAGGGCAATCAGATAAATCCAACTGCAGCTCCTCAGATTTGTCCTTATACAATAGTTAAGGGGATAACACTCCCATCAAAAGTCAGAGACAAAGTAAAATAAGAAATCATATATTTCAAAGAAGATCAACCAAGAAGTGCAAGATTAAACACCAAAGGATGATGAAAAGAAGTTTCAAATGAAGAGGATACTCAGAACAAGGAAAATAGCCCCCTAAGACCACCCAAACCCTCACACTATCATCAACTTTAAATCAATAAATAAAGGATCAACCAAAAGCCAGGCTAAGAAGAATGTTCCTGGATTTGAGACAGAGAGAATAAAGAATTTCTATGACAATGATAGGAAGTTTATCATCCCTGACAAGCTTCCCCATTCTTTTTTATACTGACTGCCCAGGAGAGGTAAGTTTTTGTATATGATGGATACTACTTCTATAAAACCATATATTCAGATCAGGTGCTGTAAAACAGTTCAAGTGCAAGTATAAAAAATGCTCATCAATAGTTGTCACCAACAGGTTCAAATTATTAAAACTCTGCCTGAAGACCATTCAAATCCTCCTTCTAAAGATCTGTTTAAGAGCTTAATAGAGTGATACCTTATAACCGACATCCCTCTGAATCCAAACCTGTCCTTCTTTGACATAGCTATACACGTCCTAGAAAATATCAATAACTCCCAGCAATCAATGAACCATACTCATCATCAACTTGTCAGTCTCATAACCAACAAGAGGAGAGACAATTTCATCCCAGTCAACTGTCAGGATCTTCCTTTTATTTATCCTGCTGCTAGTCTTTAAAAAGAACTTTTATAATGGAGTATCTCTTTATTTTTGGTTTAAATTCCAAAAATTTATCACTTCTACTTACTCCCCTTCTTTTCCTTGCCTTACCACTCAAATTAACCTAAATTAATGGTTAGTTTCATCTTCAAATTTACCTTTCTCTTCAAAAACAAGTTTCAAACATGGTAACTATGCGCAAGGTTAGTTTAACTAAATAGGAAATCAATTACCTTTTGCTTTTTGCTTTGCTTCTCTTCCCTATCACCTCAGCAGTTTGAACCTAGTTTTTCCTATTCTTCCGCCTATGCTCTTCTATTGGTTCAAACCAAACATTTAACCCCCGTTTTCCTTGTCTTCCCCTTAACCTTGTGCCTTACTTTTTAATTTAATATGTCATAAACATGTCCTTGTGTTTTGATCTTTATTCCAAAACCAACTAACTACTTTTGGTTAGCCATCAGCCCCTTTATCTTTTACCTAAAAACCAGACTTGAATTAAAGCCTGAGTTTTACTCAGTCTCAACTTAAGTTGAGATTGTTTGACTTGCACCCCAAAGGTACTTGTTAGGTTTTGTGGCTTGTGTTTTCTCTTTAATTCTTTATCTTGTCTCTTCTTTTTAATATTAAGTTTATGATTCATTTAAACTACATCTTTCACCAGTTAGGAAATTTTTATAGTGGTACACACACTTTAATTATTGACATCTTCAACCCTCCAGCTAGTGCTAATCATTATCCAGACTTAGAAATTGACTTTTTTGATCAAATCTTCAGTCATTGAGACTGGTATTTATTTCATTTTTTAGGGTTAATAAATTTTCAAAGTCCCTACTTCACTTCCTATAAGCTTTTAGGAGCCTTAGTGCAGTTATTGTTGCAAAACTTACCTACATTTTTATACTTAAAAAATATAAATATTCTTGGTCTAAAGGACTTAGTTTACAATAATTTACCACAAACCTTCAGAACTTGCATCAAAAATCCAGAAACAGCAAAAGACTTAGTTATTGATGATCAAGTCAATTATAGTAATGATGAGTCTCTATTCTTCTGCAACAAGATATTAATTTGGTTGATGGGAGGATGATAGCCTATGCACAAAAGAAAACCTGAAGCAGCTTAAAACCTCTATCACTTGGCTATTGGGTAGTACTTTTTCTGCATGCCCAACAATTTTCCAGAAGCTTTGGGTCCCTCAATGTAAGGAATTACATTCCTTTCACAAAAGATAATGTGGAAGAACAACTCACTTGAATTAAGGACACCAAGAAAAACAACCTCAAAATGCATTTTTAAATGCATTAAATGCTTATACAGTAGTTTTAAAGGCTATGGCAAAAACCAAAAATACCTCAGATTTAAACAAAATGATTTCAGATTTAAACAAAATCCAACTCTCAGGTTAAAATATACACTCTATTAACAGGGTTTATTGGTGTTAATGGGCAAAATGAATCAACACAGCAACAAAGGGCTCACGCGCAAAGCAAACTCATTCAAAATACAATCCAAAATACATTGATTCACAAACAAAATGATGTGAGCTGACTTTTGGTGTACATATATTTACTATATGAATTGGTGACAAAATACACCCAAGCAAGGTGAGTAAAAATTTAATCCACAAACAAAACACAACAGCAACTCACTATGCAAACAAAATCACTCACTCAGTGTGTGTAATGGATTTTAATCATGAATGATACCAAGGTATCTAAAATAAGACACAAGATCTGAAACATAAATGTTAAAAATATTGTGTTGGGTGTTTGAATTTGGTAGTAAAATCTAGGAAAATGGGTAGATTTTTTTTGAGTATTCTAAAATGGGCATTGTAAAACCAAAAACAACTAATTAAGAAATAAAAAATCTATAATTGGGATATTGGGTGGGAAAAATATTAATTAAATATCCATATTCAGATAAAAGCAAAAATTAAAATTAGGGAGTAACTTAATTAAAATTTATTTAGTATTTTATTAAATTTTAAAGTGGAAGGAACACAACAACAGAGCACTAATACACCCATTGTGCGCCGCGGTTGCAGTTGCCCCCGTGGGTCAAAGAATAGACTCAGTACAACACAAGTGCCTACTCAGGAGGGAGGCGGGAGAGGAGAGTTCCATAGTGACGCTGCACTGAAACAACCAGTTCAAGGAGCAAAAGCTGCTAGGGTGTGGAGCATCAACCCTTGGGTCCCCAAGCTGACCCAGAAGCCCACCAAGGTCACCACTACAAAGAAAGTTAGAAACAAGGAGGTAGAACTTACTTTGTATGTGTTTGACGTTGTGTGCCGGCAAGAGTTGGTCCCATCAGCCATGCTAGAGAGGGTGAAGCCTGTACTTGATACTAGCTACAAACCCTACGTCAGTGATGGCAATCAGGAGGATGACAAAGAGCCCAAGTTCTATCAAACCAATGAGGGCAGTTAGTGTTGAAGAAAGTTGCTGCGTTTTACACTAAGGTGCCCATGCCCTGTGTTGTGCCTAATGCCAGCAAGTCAATCCCCACCGCTAAAAAGCCTGCCCAGAAGCGCATTCCTGACATCAAACACATCATCCTGCTTAAGCTAATGCATGAATCAGGCAATTACAAGGCGGCTGCAGCTCTTATTGGGGTGGATCCCAAGTACGCTTCCAAGACATTCAACAAGTTCATCAATACTGGCCAAGTCCTTGCCACGGAGAAATCCTTGCGCGTTTCCACTATGCTCACCAATGAGCACAAATGGGCAATCCACCAGTGGATAACCTGGGACTGCTATCTTGAACTGGCAAATATACAGGCCATGGTCAAATCTACTTTTGTGGTTGAGGCCTTGATTTTCTTTTACTACCATCTACTCAAGGGAATGTGCTTTTCCTGGAAAAAGCTTGGGGTATCTCCCTATAATAGAAACAGCCCAACCAACATTGAGACCCAGAAAAACTAAACAGTGGTGTACACTGCCCTCAAAGCCAAGGGCACAGTCAAATTTTACTATATTAACAAATTGGTGTTTGCCTTGTCTATGCGCAATGGATATGGCTATGTCCCCAATGGCTCTAATGACGGGATGGCTTGGTGTGCTGCAGTCTGCGCCACAGCCTACTTGATGGGGGCTCTCCTTGGTCCAAAGGGGGTTGAGCACTACCAAATGATACTGGGCTCCCACAACAGCTGTACCTTCCTATCATTTCTCCAATTGGTCCAGGAGCACCTGAGGCGCACAAGCCCTGGCTTCACCAATGTCATTGTGTTGAACAATGTTGGTCTCCACAAAGTGGCTGACATTCTTGAGGAATTCCCAATGATTGATACCAACATTGCAGTGGGCCCCCAGCAATTGGCCACGGCAAATTTGTGCCTTCTCTTGCTCCCTTCTTATTTGCCATTCCTAAATCCCATCAAGGAAGTCTTTGGGTGGCTCAAGCAAGTTTTCAAGCAAGGGACCCCAACTGGGACCAAGGACCTCTTTAATTTGCTGCAGGCCGGGATCAACACCCTCCCAGCCAAGACCGTGGCCAAATTCTATGGCCACACTGATTTGTTCATCCCTGCGTGCCTAGCCAAACAGCCAATCAATTAAAGGCTTAGTGTGTCCAATTTTTTATATTCTCTAATTTAATATTCAAGATTTATTAATTATCATTTTATATTTAGCTGTTTCCAAGCCTGCAATCACATTCAGTAGGACAATCAATGAAGGTTAGTAATTTATTTGTAATCATTTTTTATTGTGTTGTCTAAGGGTATCCCAAACGCTTGATACTGGATTACACAAACACATTAATATCAATTTTGGTAAATAAATATAACAATCAAAAAAGTTAATTATAATGTGTACAAATCAGAAGTAGATTTTATTGAAATATATTATAATGCTTTTATTAAGATCTTCTCTGGGATATATTCTGCAAATCCTGTTTGCTAAAATAAGAATTTGAAAAATTTTTTATAATAAAAACAATATGAATTGTAATGAAATTTATTGGAAGAGAGAATTTATTAAGAATGCCTGTAGTGAGTTCTTCTTTGTGTACCCACCCTGCAATGGAGGTGGCGCACAACCTCCACTGCCACACTGTGAACAGTGGATACACCCTTATTAAAAAACTCCCACCTGCTGGTGAAGGGGAGTAGGTTTAGGTGCAAATGGAGGAGCAGCTTTTTGGACAAGACTGAAAACTTGTAAATCCCTTCCAGGACCAGGGCGTCCTGGATGACATGATCCACTGAGTCATACCCTGGGGGGTCCTTCTTCCCGTCAAGTGAGAGCTGGGCCTTGTCAATTACCAGAAGGACCCTGTCAAGATCCTCCACGCTAGCACTAATCCCAAAGAAGAAAAGATACCCAAGGTAAATCACCAAGTGAAGCCTCTGCCCAGAAAAGGCTTTCTTAAACTCACATAATTTATTAAAAACCGCACTGATCTTCTTATCATGCTTGGTCTTTGCAAAGGTCAGCTCCATGGCTGCAGGGACCCCCGTCTTGTTGGCACTCCAGGCCAGCCCAAAGTCCGCCAGGAGGATCTTGGTCTTCTTCACAGCTGTTGCATCTGCAACAGCCAATTTTCCCACTGTGCGCCCAAAGTTGTCCAGCAGGTAAGAAATTGTGTGCTCCAAGGGGTAGCAGAAGCAAGCAGCCGCATGGGCCCAGCTCATCTCCGGTACATTATTGAATGGGAGTGTTGCCAGAGAAGTCCCAAACAAACTCAATGGGGTTTACACAGTACACTCCACTGAGGTTAACCGGGTCCAGGCAGACCAGTTGGGCATCCTTGTAGGCAGTAACTGCCCACTCAGATGCCCCCTTGCCATGTGTCAGCCTGGCCAATGCCTCCTGCAACATTAGAAAGGACCCATAGATGCAGTCCTCCAGATTCTGCAAGACAGGGGGGATAGATGCAGTTGCTTGGCCACATTAGTGGTGTAGTTGGCGTAGAATGTTGCAGGGGCAAAGGGGACCTGGACTTGGCGGAGTTCACCGTCTATGTTCTCTAAAAAACAGGTAAGTATTTACAAATTTTTATTTATTTTTTATTTTTAGATTACCTTCTTCAGTGTCCTGCTTGCCGGCTGCTTCAGCAGGCTTGGCCATTATTGGCGCAAGCAGTTGTGCAGGCAATTTTTTATCCTCTGTTCTGGCGTGCTTGGTAGGTTTGAGATGTTCATACATATCTGGGTTGTCAACCCAGACAAATGGCGCAGAAAGATTGTATGCCTTAAATTGCAGGCCCTTGACCACAGTCTTCTGGATGTTGAGAAGATGCTTGATGGTCTTCTCAGGGGTGTCTGTCAGGAATGACAATTTGGATGCTCCTAAATCTCAAAATACGGAACCAGAGTCAAACCCTGGACAAAACCCTTCACAGACTGCCAGGCTCATAGTTGCTACCAGCCCGCCAGGACCCAAACCCTTAGCTGTCCTGCAGGATTATGCAAGCAAACCGCCAGTGCAAGATGCCAAGAATTCCCCTGAGGTGCCAACGCCTGACACCGGTGGTTTGCCTGGTGAAATAGACAAATTTCCCCCTAGGAATTATTCTGAACTCTCCCAAAGTCCCAAGGAAGGCACTGAACCCAAAGAGGCACCCAACATTTGAATCAATAAACAGAAGGATTTGAAGTCTTCTCACCCCAAAGCAGCCAGTGGCAAACCGCCAGTGCCGAGTGCCACACTGCCATCTGAGACACCCAATGCCAACCCGCCCGAGTCCAGAAAACCCAACCAAGAAGTGAATCCTGGCAGTGAGGAATAAATACCTGTCAGGCCAAGACCAAAACCCCATTGTCATTTTTAAATAAAGGCTATGAGATATTATTTTCCCTAATTCTTGCCATATTTTATCCTTGTAATCTGCCAGTTCACTTGAAGATCATCTGGTCCACCCGCCAACCTGCCAGCTACGTACTGCCCGCCAGGTGCCCCCTTTGGTCCTGTCCACTTCACGGAGTATCCCCTAAAGCCTGAGTACAGAGACTATACCAACAACATACTAGCCCGGGATCTTTTGGTCAGAATCACTGAGAGAACCAGATACAACCAAGAAGGTCCTTGGTACATTATCAAACACGGCCTGTTCAGAGATAAATACAACTTCCTCCCTGCCTCTCAATCAGACATGGTGCCACCTGTCATCCCCAAGCCAATGCCTGTCTCTGCTGCCAAACTCCCACTGGACTATACCAACAAGCTTTTTGGAATTGTATATATAACTCTCACAGGAGTAATAGATACTATTGTTCCTGCAGCTGTTCTGTGGTTGTGGTTGGGCAAGTCAATGTCCTACCTCATTAAGTTAGCACCAATCCTTTGGTGGGCCCTGCCCACCCAGTCCGCACCTGCCAGTTCCCAGACGCTAGCAAGCCGGCCAGTCAGGGTTGGTTCCCTGGAAGTGTCCGGCATTTTTGTCATTAGGGCCTTTGAAGACACCTTGTCTATTTTGTCTCCATTAAGGACGGCAGACTTAACTTTGGCTTTGACCTTGCGGTCAATGTCTTTGATTTTGGCAATTGCCAAGTTGAGATCCTTCAGAAGCTTCTCCAATTCTCTCATTGATTTTTTACTAACATTTTCATATGTTTTTATAGCTTTCATATCAATAAACACTGTTATTTTGATACTGTTACCTCTTTGTTTATTCCTTTTTGTTTTCCCATTTATTACATTATCCCATCTTTTTACCCATTTTGTATATGTTTTACGCTCATCTCAATATGTATTGTTTGCTTTGTGTTGGCATGTTTCCTTGATTACCATATTATTTTTGGTGCTTGACATAGCCCCTTGTGAAAATATTAACAACAATTTGGTGATCAGCTAAATTTGAATCAGAAAATTATAGTGTTAACTATTTTTAGATAAAGTTGTTACTGATCCAAATTCAAACCCTTAATGATAAACTTTATGTCATAACAATCACTTTATCACTCCGCTCCTGATTGGCTTAAAGTTTATCATTAAGGTTTTGAATTTGGATCAGTAACAACTTTATCTAAAAACAGTTAACACTATAATTTTCTAATTCAAATTTAGCTGATCAAAAAATTGTTGTTAATATTTTCACAAGGGGTTATGTTTAAGTGATAAAAATAACTGTGTTCTGGATCTAGATACATGGCATAGTAAATAAATGATTTTATAGAAATAAGCTGAACATAAAGAATATAGAAAATTATAAACAAAGAAAACACAAACAATTGAAATTCAAAATAAAGATAATATAAATAGAAATCTTTTGGGACCAGGGGGTTTATTGAGGAAGGGAAGAGCGATGCCTAGTAGGCAGAATGTTGCAGGAAGGAAGACGTAGAGGCGGTGCTGGTCTGGGGGGTCTGGGATTGGGTGAGTTGGGCTTGCAGGTGAGGGGTGTTGGTGGTGGGGGTGGAGGCAGGAAGATTTCACGTGATGGCTGCCATATAATGCTGTTAGTATTCCTCATCTGTCATTGGCTGGATGGGCTGGTAGGTGGCTGTGGCATGGGGTAGGAGGCGCTTATTCTTGCGTGATTGGTTGCCCATGTTCACATGGAAAACCATTTGCACAAACAAGTCAGCCACCATTGGGTGACCAAAGAGAAAATTGTGATTAAAGACCCCAAGAAAGAGGTTGTTGAAAGCCTGAGGGCAACACTCCCAGAGTGTATCTCCAATATTAAAGAACACAACATCTGCCAGATGGACTTTGGCGTGACCAGCAGGGTAGACTGAGGCCTGGTGCCCGCGTTGCTGGATGGCTTTGAGGGCGGTGGAGCTACCCTCCATCTGGTGGCTCAAGAAAACCCGGTACTTTGAATTTGAGCCATCCTAGGAGTCAAGCAATCCACTGAGGATGTGGCTGTGTGAGTAGCCATTGATGAAATCTGGGTTTTTCTGATAGTAGACAAAACCCTTGGCTGAAACAGCCAGAAATACACCAATGAACGTCCCCTTCTTGACCTTCTTCCTTCCATTCTTGGTGACAGCTCTTCTTTGCTTACCAAAATCATCAAAAGCTATGGATAGCTTATAGTAAGAGATCAAAATGATGTCATCTGAAAAACTTGCAGGCATCAGACCAGGGTTGACTTGATGTCAATATCATATGGAAATACTCAGCACCATCCCATTGGTTGCCGACAAAATTGATAAGAACCCGTATGGAAGCCACCTTTCTGTGCATCCAGAGCTGCAACATTTTTTTAAACCAGATCCAGAGCTGCACCATGCGCTCAGAGACCCATATATTATGGTGCGCAAGCTGTTTGCGGACCTGGGTTAGGGGGAAGCTTAGGGTCCTGCTGCAAGAGATCAAGCATAATTGGGTATGCCTCATTGATTTGGGACTTGGTGGCCTTCTTTGGCTTCTTGGCTGTCCCAATAAGATTCCCCTTATTCATTAAGTTATTGAATTCCCGCATTATTGTGACTTGGGTAAATTGCAACTGGGCGGCAATCTGATCCCATGACAGACCCTGTAGGTTTAGTGCCACAATTTCCTGAAGAATTTGGGTGGTGATGATTTGTGGCTTGGGGCGCTGGGCTGGGGGAGCTGAAGCCTGATTGGCTGTAGGGGGGCAGGTTGGCTGATGGCAGGAATTTGTTCCAAATCAAGGTTGCTGTTGAGCAACTTGAGTTATTGCTGGTATGTTCAAAGCTACAGATAGATGTTAGCCTTGCCAATGTACTCTACCTAATCCTATGAAAGAGCACTATAGACTACAATAGAATAGAACTTTGAAGATCATTACGTTTATTGATACTGGAGTACAATCTAGCCAGCAGCTGCAATCTATCCAGGTGTAACTATGAACTTGTTGTTATCCTTTCAGGCGTCTGTATCTTTATATACTGCAACAACCCTTGTTCTTGTCCTTCCAGACAGTTCTCAGTGGCTACCTTTGCAATAGGCTTATCTTTGCTGGCTACGCCCATCCTGATTGGCTGTCATTGGCATGTGATATGCTACTGGCATTAGCAGGCATCCATGGCACTTCAGCTACAGCCTACGCTCTTCTTGAGCTAGCCTACTGTCATTTATCAATTGGCTGTATCTTACACGCTTATTATTGAGCTGGGAAACTACACTGTATTTAGTTGATGCTTAGAAAAAGTCCCTGTTCAGCCCTCCTACATTGGAAGGTAGAATTCTGGTATTCCATTTGCAGGGCTTAATCAGTGATCCTTTTCTGGTTGGTGAACCTTCTGCTTATTAATGCAACAAGTTGAATTAGGGATTATACTCCGTATAATAGCAAACTTGATCCATTAGTGACCCAGAGGATTATCTGCCGTGTAATGCTGATCCAAACTGATAAGGAACCCAATTATACACCGTGTAATGCTGATATGAACTCGGTATTTCTTAGCCATTTGTATATCACTTGTTTCATATGAACATATACACCCATCAGGCTGTGTGGGGCTGAGTTGATACAACATCCAGTAGGGTAGAATAGGTGATATAAAATTGATGATTTAGTGATTACACACTGTGTTATCAGTGATATTCACTATATTGGCTAACGTTTATATGGTGTATAATAGTTACATCAATTATAATAAAGCAAGCAATATAAGGCGCATAATCACTGCACATTGGAATGATCAGTGATAATAAGGAGCATAATCATTACATCTATTATGATAAAATTAAAATTACATGGCATATAATAACTACACTTGATTAAGTGATAACCAAATGATAATACAGTGTATAATTGTTACATCTATTATAATTAACTAACAATTACACGGCATATAACTGCCATATCTATTAATATAATGATGACCAAGTGATAATACAGTGTGTAACTGTTAATATCTGCGTGCAATGATTAGACTGATCATTTGTGGTCAATCAGCCTAATCTCACAGTTGCTATCCTGATTGGTTGGTTGGTGGGCAGCTTGTGCAGGGGTAGGTACAGGAGCAGGGGCAGAGCTAGACATTAAGTGACTCTCAAACAAGTCAAAGCCATAGGGGTTGGTGGTCAGGTACAGGTCAGCTTCCTTGTTACCTGCCTCAAAGGCTTGGGTGTAAACAGGTACCTCCACGTTCTGAGCCTTGCCTCCATTGAAGCTGGCCTGGCTGCTTGTGCCGTTGAAGATGTTGATGTTGAAAACCATATTGAAAAAAAAACCTAGGATAAAATCACTAAAAGTAGAAATTTTAAAAATTTGATGATTTATTTTTATTGTAATCTTGAGTCCATAATTGGAAGATTCTCAAAATCATTTCATACAAATCTGGAGCCACAGAAATGAATAAAATGCCTCTGTTCCTAAATTGGATAGCTGTTAATTGGCTGTTAAACTGTTATACTTCTATTTTAGGCTGCTTATACTACACATCTTGTGTGAGTTCATTTTGTTTTGTGCTTGTGGAATCTTGCTTCTAGATTGCTCAAATTTTGTTTCATTTTAGCCCTTCTGTTGGTTCCTCATATGAATCCTGATTGGATTATAATATACTCCGGAACAGCATCCATCCATTTCACTTGTTGCATCAGTTCATTTCATTTGTGGTTTGAACTACACTGCTTGATGTTTGATATAATTTTTTATAATGGGCTAGTGAAATTTTGTTTTTGGTTTGAAAGTTCATTTATTAACTGAAATTTTAATAAATTGATTGAATCTTGAATCTCGCGCAACTTGGATTTTGTTCAAAGCTGAAATCATTTTGTTTAAATCTGAGGTATTTTTGGTTGTTGCCATAGCTTTTAAAACTACTGTATTACTTATAATAATGATTCAGAGATCAACACATCAAAAAGACATTCAAAATTGATTAATAAACATGTTTTTATTAGGGAAATCAATAGAAAAATCAGATCAAAAGCAAAAGCAAACATGGAATCCTTAATCTTAATATAAAATCTACTTCAAACCCAAAAAACCACAGATAAATTAATGCTTTCAGACAACAATAAATTGAATACTATCAACAATATGAGCTCTGAAAATGCCCCAAAGAGTGTATTAACCAATCAGATGTCTGGAAATGACTCCACAATACCACACCAGCTCCCAGAAATCCCCAAGATTCAACCTAAGAACTAAAGCCAACCAAGCCAGATAAAGAACCGTCATCTAAGCCCAGAAACTCCCCCAGGCCAGTAGGACACGCCATTTCAAAAACACCATCTCAAAAAACGCCATCTCAAATTAAATTTGAGATGGTGTTTTTTGCGTTAGTGATTTTGAATCACAAAAAAATAAAATAAACAATAAAATAATTAGAATTTAGATATACTTTTATAATACAGCATCTCAAATTTACGCCATCTTGATTCTGTCACTTTGAGTCAGATTAATTAAATCTTATTTTGCTAAATTTATTTACATATGAAAACACTTAGTGTGGGGCGTGTTTACGCCATCTCAACTTTACGTCATTTTGAATTACGCCATCTATCTTAGACTAAAATAAGTTTATAACCAAACTAAAATAAAGCCTGTGGTATAGTGCCAGAAGATGTTCCTATAGTATTAATCCAAGACAATTATACTAAGAACAACCTAAAAAGACACCACTATGATAGCCCTTCTAGTGATTGTCATTGCTGGATAAAAAACCAGTTTTGTTATATGTAATTTATAGCTTTATTATACATGGATAAATTGATAAGGATTCTCTTAATAAAATATTTTAATAGTGATTTTAATATGGAAGGGGGTGATTACGCTATTTTGATTTATGTCACTTTGAATTCCACAGAGTTTAATATCACTCAATTGATTTAAGGCACACAATGGATAAGGGAAAATAAGGGGAAGTTACATATGACGCCAGGCTACACTATATTGATTCCCCCACCGCAATTTCTGCTTTTCACTTTTCAAAAGTAAATTTTCACATCAAAAACCATGTTAATAAAGAATATAAGAAATTAACTGAAACTTTGCAAATATATATTTTTTGCCTCCTCTAAACAACTGGGTACTTTTAACCCCAGTTGTATAAGCTGGTTTTTGAGAAATTCAAGTTTTACTCTTTGGCCCAGTTGAGGTAGCTCTACCATAGATCTCTTAATTCAATATTAAAAATGGTCAAAAAAACTATATTTTTAAGCTACAGCACCTCAATTATGTCACTTCAAAAACGCCATTTCAACTGCAAGTTTTCAGTCAAAACTCAAAGTTTTGCATACTTGTGTTACTAATAAAATTTTTATTTTTACAAAACAAAAAACATTGAAATTTTGATATTATATATTTTTAGATTTTTCTAAAATTCTATGTAAAAAAATACTACTTTTTATATTAAAAACATTCTCATTTTTTCTCTTTAAAAACAACCCCCAAATTTCTTATATTTTGATATTAATTCACTTTTAGATGCCTCCTGTTGTGATTTGGGTATGATGTATGAGTAACTGTGATTACTTAACTCAAATACAACCTTAATTATTACTAAAGATTAGGTTAAGATATATATCTAGCCAAATGCGTATAATAAAGTATAATTTATGTAAATTCAATCCTTTATTTATAAATCAAGAAAAGAGTTATATAGTAATTGAGGGATTAATGGGGACCACAGAGCACCAGGATCCACTGTTCTTCACCAGGTTTATCTATCACTTAGCCCATTATTAACCTAATAATTGGATGATCATTAGTTAATATAACTTTGGAGTGCAACTTAGTTGATCAATTGGAATAGTTATCATCTTATACAAGAATACCATTGTTCTATTGTTCACTGAGCTTAATGGATCATTTAGTTGTTACAGTGAAGGCTAGTTTACATCTAATCACTTCACAACACCTCCCAAGCCTACCACTAAAGCTGATCCCAAGGCCTCCAAGGGCAACCTCTATAATTAACTCATACAGAATGGAGCATCATCTATGTTGACAATTCTCAAAAATAGTTTTCTTATTTTCAATATTAAAGATTATTTTTTTCTTGATTAAATAATTGACATTGATAATAGAAGCAATGTTTGATTTTTATTTTGAGCTTAAAATTGAAATTATAAAAGATAAAGAAAAATTCTTTTTGAAATTTTCAACATGGAGGATGTTCCATTCTGTATGAGTTAATTCTGGAGGTTGCCCCTCCAAGGCCTCAAAGTACAAGATCACTCCTCCAAAGGCCAAAAAGGCCAAGACTACCCTAAGAAAGCAGCCTTCTAAGTCCAAAGCTCTCCCAAGACCCCAACTACATCGCCTGAACCAGAGGAAAACAGTCCTACCCCTCCCCACTCTCCTTTTGTGTACTCCCCCTCTGATCCCCAAGAGAAGTTATTCAACTTCAATTGCCACTCTGACCCCACCTCAGAGCCTGGAGAGGAAGAGAAGCAGGAGCCTGGTGCTCCTGCAGATGACCAAATTGAGCTCTGGGATCTTAAAACCATCCACAATGTATGCAACTAAAATGACATCTTTTCTGTGCCAACAAAATATCCTATCAGCTATCCAATTATGACTAAGAAAGGGGGTGTACGCTTTGTCTATAAGGGTTAAAGTTTCAGCTGTAATAACAAGAAGAAACCCATCTGCCAACATCAATTCAAATGTGATAGCGTTGGCTGCCCTGCAAGGCTCACCACATATGGATTTACAAGATTCAAAGCCCTAACTATTAACCACAACTGCGCCAAGCCTTTTGACCCTCTCTATCAACTTATCTGCTGGTTTTTTTCCAGATGATCCCAACCACAAAGGATCAAACTGCAACTGAGGTGTCAACAATGCGCTCCTTAATTTAAATGATATCCAACTAGCAACTGTTGGTGGCACCTCAAAATTACAGAGATATCTCACTGATCAGAGATATGCTCTGAGAACTGAAGGCGTCAGTGCAAGCTCCATTGACCAATTGATCATTACTGAGGAGCAAAAACTATCTTGCCATGAGGAGAGATTCCTTCTTCATGATGATGGTTAACATGTCCCCAAGTGTATTATCTGCTTTGCCACAAGCCAGGATCTTTGCAACCTGTTAAAATGCAAGATCTGGCTTGCAGATGGGACTTTCTAACCTTCCAAAAGCTCTTCAGCCAGCTTTGGAATATCTATGGGCAGGTTGGTAATCTAGTTCTTCCCCTAAGCTTCTTTTTTCTTCCCAACAAGAAGCAGGAAACAAATGTCTGTGCACTCACAATTCTAAAGGCCAAGTTGGATGAAATCTTCCCAACTATTGAAGAGGAGCCCAAGGAAACTAGAGGGTGCAAGAAAAAGGCCCAGTCCCAGGAAGAGGAAGCCACCCCAACCAGGAAACAGCCAGAAAGCCTTCCTTATCACAAATATCTGGTAGTGGATTTATAAAAGGCTCAGACAAATGCCTTCATTTGAGTCTTCAAGAGCTCCCCTCAGGGATGCTAATTCCACTTCCAGCAGGCACTCTGCTGCCACCTCCAAAAGTGCTCTGAACTTCATGAGGTGATCAACTCTGAAGGCACCAAAGAAGCAAAGGGCTTTTTAATTGCTTTGCTGCCCTTGCCCTTGTGCAAAAGGAGGAGACTAATGCCTTTTACAACGCCCTCCTCTGCCATCCTTACATTATTGCCAACCAGGCAGCCTTTGCGCCCTTTATTGAGTACTTTGAAACTCAATGGGTTGGTATTTTTCAGGGAGCATGCCACATTAGAAAAGGTGGTGACTCAATCACATGGAACTGCTTTAAGCAGGTAAAAGATGGCCTAATCAAGACCACTTCTTCTCTTGAAGGGTGGCATAGTCAATTTTCCACAAGGGTCCGGGTTCAAAAGCCCAAGTTCAACAAAATCATGGTGCATCTCAAAAACCAGCAGGCCATCTCTGCCCACCT
The DNA here is from genome assembly GCA_014839935.2 of Entomophthora muscae. Taxonomy (NCBI): domain Eukaryota; kingdom Fungi; phylum Entomophthoromycota; class Entomophthoromycetes; order Entomophthorales; family Entomophthoraceae; genus Entomophthora; species Entomophthora muscae. The sequence continues at coordinate 219,053 of QTSX02004369.1, forward strand.
CTTTAAAACAGGCATGAAGACCAAGGGTGATCCCCCTAAGCAGACCAAGGCTGTAAAGAAATATACAGAAATCAGCAAGGTGGTCTTTGCCTACTATCCCAAGGATAGCAAACTTGAGCATATCCAAGCTATCTAAAGTTGCTCTTTCTACTAATGTTTGAGTACTTTCCCAATAAAAATATTCTTTATCTTCTCTCTTATTTCCTTTGGTTTTACCATTCTTTGATTTTTTTTGGTATTTGGTACAATTATATGCTTATTTTAAAGTATAGTTTATAGTTAAAATATATGAAAATAGTTGTATTTGGGTATATTTTAACTTTTGGGCTTTACGCAACTATGTTCCTACTAATCAACCCCATTTTTTATTGCAGATTTAAAATTTTGAGACTTTTTTAAACCTAGAAATGTTTTTTGAATTTTATTTTTTGGGGATTTTTTGGATTATTTTTTGAGTTCAAAAAATCTAAAAATTTAAAACTTGTTTTTCTTAGTCAAAATGGCGCAATTCAAAATGGTGTTTTTGCTAATAAATTGAGATAGTGTAAATCAAGATGGCATAATTTGAGATAGTGTTTTTTGAGATGCCGTTTTTAAAATGGTGTGTCCTACCCCCAGTCCACTGCAGAGATCCAAATTGCCAGTCAAAAATTCATAATAGCCTTACTTCTTCTTGCAGTGCAGGCTGCAGCCTGCTGCAGTCCTGTCAGGCAATACTTTTCCAACAGCTCCTGAATGATACTCTGGTAACCACCTGGCCTACTCCCTTTTCAATTCAGTATTTAAACTGAATTCCCTCTGATAGAGCACTTGCTCTAACAATTTTTATTCCTGTCTTACTTCAATAAAAATATATTTTCAAACTCTAAACTTGATTAGTAGATAAATAAGGCTCTCCTACAACAACATGAAGCTCATTCCCCTTGTATGGGCTTTTTTGTGTTAATTTGTTGTAAATTGCACCATTAATGCTATTTTGATATGGCCTTCAAATAGTGATATATGCAAAGATGTCAACAGCGCTCATGTTGACACTAATAATGTTGACAGTGACCATGTTGACACTTTGTTGACATGGTCACTGTCAACTCACAAGTAAAAATCTCTTATGTTTTTTGCTAGTTGCGCTAGCTTAATTCTCATTTTTTAAAGTGTTCAGGGGTACAAACCCAAAAAACATGAAAAAATTGTGGCTATTTCAACAAAATTTAATATTAAGCTTAATAAAAAACTTGATTTAACCCAATTTTTTCTTTACTTTTACTTAATAAATTTAGCTTTTTTAATTTTTTCACAACGTAAAAGTGTCATGTCAACAATTTTTAAGCTGAACTTATTTTTAATAATAAAAATGAAACATCTACAACAAAAAAAATTAAGTGTGGGTTTAAAAATATTTTTAATGCTTTAATAAATTGAAAAAAAACATTGCACATATAGCTGATTATTGAAAAGTTCATGTTATAAATATATATGTGGCACTTATTCTGGCTTTAATATATTAAGTGTATTGGTGGCTAACAGCAATCCAATAATTTAAGTGTGAGTTACTATGTAATTTACTATAGATCTTATTATTAAAAATAATGTTGACACTTGGAAATGTTGTCTACTTGCTTTTGATAATCTGCTGGGGTGGATTTAAGAAAATTAGGATGGTACAATTAAGCCAAAATTACTATGCCACCTCCTATTGAATATATTGTTTAGTAGTTTTAAAAGCTATAGCAACAAGCAAAAATACTTCAGATTTAAAAAAAATGATTTCAGATTTAAACAAAATCCAACTCTCAGGTTAAAATATACACTCTGTAAACAGGGTTTATTGGTGTTAATGGGCAAAATGGGTCAACACAGCAACAAAGGGCTCACATGCAAAGCAACATCATTCAAAATACAATCTAAAATACATTGATTCACAAAAAATGGTGTGAGTTGACTTTTGGTGTACATATGTTTACTATGTGAATTTGTGACAAAATACACCCACGTAAGGTGTGTCAAAACGCAAGTCAAAAACAAAGCACAATAGCAGCTCACTACCTAAACAAAATCACTCACGCAATGTGTGCAATGGATTGTAATCATGAATGATACCAAGGTATCTAAAGTAAGACACAAGATCTGAAACAAATTTTTTAAAAATATTGTGTTGGGTGCTTAATTTGGCGTAAAATATGGGGTAATGGGTGGAAATTATTTTGGGTATTCTAAAATGGGTGTGGTAAAACCAAAAACAACTAACTAAGAAATAAAAAATTTATAATTGGGATATTGGGTGGGAAAAATATTAATTGAATATCCATAAACAGATAAAAGCAAAAATTAAAATAGGGAGTAACTTAATTAAGTTTTATTTAATATTTTATTAAATTTTAAAGTGGAAGGAACACAACACCAGAGTACCAATGCACCTGTTGTGCGCCGCAGTTGCGGTTGCCCCCGCGGGTCAAAGAATAGAGTTAGTACAACCCAAGTGCCTACTCAGGAGGGAGGCAGGAGAGGAGAGTTCCATAGTGACGCTTCACTGACACAGCCGGTTCAAGGAGCAAAAGCTGCTAGGGTGTGGAGCATCAACCCTTGGGTCCCCAAGCTGACCCAGAAGCCCACCAAGGTCATCACTACAAAGAAAGTTAGAAACAGGGAGGTAGAACTTACTTTATATGTGTTTGACGTTGTGTGCTGGCAAGAGTTGGTCCTGTCAGCCATGCTAGAGAAGGTGAAGCCTATATTCAATACTAGCTATGAGCCCTAAGTCAGTGATGGCAATCAGGAGGAGGACAAGGAGCCCCAGTTCTATCAAACTGATGAGGGACAGCTGGTGTTAAAAAAGGTTGCAGCCTTCTATACCAAGGTACCTATGCCCTGTGTTGTGCCCAACGCCAGTGATTCAATCCCCACCGCTAAAAAGCCCGCCCAGAAGCGCATTCCCGACATCAAACACATCATCCTGCTTAAGCTAATGCGTGAATCAGGAAATTACAAGGTGGCTACAGCTCTTGTTGGGGTGGATCCCAAGTACGCTTCCAAGACATTCAACAAGTTCATCAATACTGGCCAAGTCCTTGCCGCGGAGAAATCCTTGCGCATTTCTACTATGCTCACCAAGGAGCACAAATGGGCAATCCACCAGTGGATAACCTGGGACTGCCATCTTGAACTGGCAAGTATACAGGCCATGGTCAAGTCCGCTTAGGGATTGAGGCCTTGATTTCCTTTTACTATCATCTACTCAAGGGAATGTGCTTTTCCTGGAAAAAGCTTAGGGTATCTCCCTATAATAGAAACAGCCCAACCAACATTGAGACCCAGAAAAACTAAGCAGAGGCGTACACTGCCCTCAAAGCCAAGGGGACAGTGAAATTCTATTATATCAACAAATCAGCATTTGCCTCGTCAATGCGCAATGAGTATGGGTATGTCCCCAATGGCTCTAATGACGGGATGGCTTGGTGTGCTGCAGTCCACACCACAGCATACTCAATGGTGGCTCTCCTCAGTCCAAAGGGAGTTGAGCTGTACCAAATGATACTAGGCTCCCACAATAGCCGGACCTTCCTATCATTTCTCTAATTGGTCCAGGAGCACCTGAGGCGCACAAGCCCTGGCTTCACCAATGTAATTGTGTTGGACAACGTTGGTCTCCACAAGGTGGCTGACATTCTTGAGGAATTCCCAATGATCAACACAAGAATTGCAGTGGGCCCCCAGTAATTGGCCACGGTAAATTTGCGCCTTCTCTTCCTCCCCGCCTATTTGCCCTTCCTAAATCCCATTGAGAAGTCTTTGGGTGGCTCAAGCAAGTTGTCAAGCAAGGAACCCCAACAGGGACCGAGGACCTGTTTGATTTGCTGCAGGCCGGGATCCATACCCTCCCAGCTGAGACCGTGGCCAAATTCTATGGCCACGCTGATTTGTTCATCCCTGTGTGCCTAGCCAAACAGCCAATCAATTAAAGGCTTAGTGTGTCTACTTTTTTATATTCTCTAATTTACTATTCAAGATTTATTGATTATATTTTATATTTAAATGGTTCCACGCCTGCAATCACATTCAGAAGATCCATCAATAGATGTAAGTAGTTTATTTATTTTTTATATATTATTTAATATGCCATCTGAGGTTATTTTAAACGCTTAATACTGGATTATGCAAATATGTTTATATCACTTTTGTCAAATAAATATAAAATAGTCTTATAAAAATTAAACATAAATTGTAAGGTTGAAATTTATTTTATTACCGTATTATTTTATACTTTTATGAAACCCATTTCCGCAAGATATTTTGCAAATCTTGTTTGCTAAAATATTATTTGATAAAATAATTATAATATAAAATATAGAGATAAAATTAAGTGTGCCTATAATGGGTTTGGCGGTATGTACCCACCCTGCAATAGAGGTGGCGCACAACCTCCACTGCCACACTGTGGACGGTGGATACACCCATATTAAAGTATTTACACCTGCTGGTAAAAGGAAGGATGGTGAGGTGGGAATGGAGGATCAGCTTTTTGCTGGCGGGGCTGCAAACCCAAAGATGCCAGCCAGGACCAGGGCGTCCTGGATGACGTGATCCACCAAGTTGCACCCAGGGGGACCTTCTTCCTGTCCAGTGAGAGCCTGGCCATGTCAACCCCAAGAAGACCCTGTCTAGGTCCTCTACACTGGCGCTCATCTCAAAGAAGAAAAGTTACCCAAGGTAAACAACAAGGTGAAGCCTTTGTCCAGCAAAGGCTTCTGTAAACTTGCACAATTTGTTGTATAAAGCGCTAATCTTCTTCTCATGCTTGATTTTGGCAAAGTTCAGCTCCATAGCTGCAGGGACCCCCGTCTTGTTAGCACTCCAGGCCAGCCTGAAGTCCGCCAGGAGGATTTTTGTTTTCTTTACAGCTTTTGCATCTGAAACTGCCAATTTTGAAACTGTGCACCCAAAGTTCTCCAAGAGGTAAGAGATGGTATACTCCACCGGGAAGCAGAAGAAAGCTGCCTCATGAGCCTGGTCCATCTCCAGTATATTCTTGAATGGGAGCGTTGCCAGGATGTCCCAAACAAGCTCAATGGAGTTTACAAAGTAAACTTCACTGAGATTAACTGGGTCCAGGCCAACCAGTTGGGCATCCTTGTAGTCAGTAACTGCCCACTCAGATGCACCCTCACCATACAAAAGCCCAGCCAATGCCTCGCTGGACATTAGGAATGTACCATGGATCCTGTCTTCAAGCTCCTGCAAGACAGGGGGGACAGGAAAAGCTGCCTTACCACATGATTAGCATAGCTGGCATAGAAGGTGAGGGGAAAAAGGGATCAGGACCTGGTGGAGTTCATCATCAACATATTCTAAAAATGGTAAGTATTTAAGGTTTTTTATTAATTATAATTTTTTAGGTTACCTTCTTGGGTTTCTTCCTTGCTGGCAGCTTCAGCTGGCTTTGCAATTCTTGGCGCAAGCAGTTGTGCGGGCAATTTGGTATCCTCTGCCCTGGCACACTTGGCAGGTTTGAGGTGGGCATACATCTCTGTGTCATCAACCCAGACAGACGGCACAGAATGATTGTATGCCTTGAACTGAAGGCCCTCAACCACAGTTTTTTGAAGATTTAGTAATTGCTTGATTGTCTTCTCTGGGGTGTCAGGCATTTTTGACATTAGTGCCTTTGCAGACACCTTGTCAATTTTTTCCCCAGTGAGGATAGCAGACTTCACTTTGGCTTTGACCTTGCTGCCAATGTTTTTTATTTTGGCAATTGCCAAGTTAAGGTCCTTCAGAAGCTTTTCCAATTCTCTCATTGATTTTTACCTAACCTTTCCATTTGTTTTTTAGCTTTTGCCCCAATAAATTTTGTATTATTTTGATACTATTGCCTCTTTGTTTATTCCTTTTTGTTTCCCCATCTACTACATTATCCCATCTTTTTACCCATTGTGTATATGTTTTACGCTCATCTCAATATGTGTTGTTTGCTTTGTGTTGGCAGTGTTTCCCTGATTACCATATTATTTTTGGCACTTGATATAGCCCCTTGTGAAAATAGTAACAACAATTTGGAGATCAGCTAAATTTGAATCAGAAAATTATAGTGTTAATTGTATTTAGATAAAGTTGTTACTGATCTGAATTCAAAACCTTAATGATAAACTTTAAGCCAATCAGGAGCAGAGTGATAAAGTGATTGTTGTGACATAAAGGATCATTCAATAATTCTTTGATGCATGTGCGCTAAATAATATGATTAGCTGGATGTTTTGCCATTGTACACCATTGCCGCTGTGGCAAGTTGTGTGATGGATCCAGGTGGAACCAGTCCATCCTGCCATTATCCTGCCATTGACTCTTATTGCTGTTACATTCCTGGGACAAAGCTTTGAGGAGCTTTGCCTCCAGGGAGGCAATTTTCTTGGATAACACTTTATTGTCATCCTGCCAACGAGCCATGATTTCAACGCCTTTTTCCTCTTGTGCTCTTAACGCCTCAATTTCACAATTCACCATCTCTTTTACTTGTTGCAAGATTTCATCCCATCCTACCAACAAGTTCCAAGCATCCCAAGCATAAATTTGGCTCCCTTGGGCGGGATTCCCTTCCTTTGCAAAGTAATTGGAATACAGCTCTTCAAACATAGCCTTTACTTCTACTAAAGATTCAGCAGGAACAGTCTTAGTGACCTCCAGGCTGGTCCAAGCTTCTTCCAATGTACTTTTAGGAACCTCCTTTCTTGCAGCAGAGGTTTCCACACAAAGGACCCCAAACTTGGCTCTCTCAAATTTTAACAAAGAAGGCATGACAATTGAAAAATAGGTGAGGGGAAAGTGTCAAAACCAACAATGAATATTTTTATTAATGTTTAACTGTTTTTGCTTATATACCATTTGGGGCATACACGGCTGATAACCCCTCTGGTTCCTGAATCAACCAATGATTTGTGTCATGTGATCTATGACATTCAAGTCATCCAACATAGATCTTTACCTGAAAGATCACCAACAATTCTCAACCTATGAGAATTGACCTACAATGGGCAGAAGTCACCTGACTCCATTCAACCCAATGTACCAATTCAGCATGGAGCTTCCCCAGCTCCCAGTGCCAAAACCCTGTGGATTAGACATCCTAAACTCAGCTATCAGTGTTCCAACTGGGAACCAGCTGATCAAACCTGAATTCCTAGGCATTCTTGCCTTTATTTAGTTATTTTTGCATTTAATGGTTTTTTGCCTTTAAAACCCATTAAACTGCTTTGAAACTCAAACCAGGCGCCACTGCAGCGCCTGGAAAAATTTGATAGCGGCACCTTGGCGCATCTCAAATTCATTAGGCGGCGTGGTGGCGCCTCTAACCTAATAAATTTGCCAACAGGGTGCTTTTAACCCAAATTCTGGGGGTTTTCCCATGGTTAACCTTAACCAAACTTCTTGACAAAGTCAAGGCCATTTTAATATAATTAAATCCTCATTAATTATATCCCGTATTTATTAATTAATCTTCCTGATTAATCAACCCATTTTTGAGACCCCTAGTCTCCAAGATTGATTTGGCCAATCTTGCCTTAATTCTTTTAGTTAGCCTAACCTAACTAAACATCCATATTCTGTTCTTTATTAAACATAGATATCCAGTTTCTAGGAACCTTTACCCCAAAAACGCCAAACAAACCTATCTATATGTAATAAGCAGCAAAAACAGAGCATCTTTATACTTCAGAGTATTTATTTGGCTAAATACTCAGCAGTGACTGTAGTACAGTCACAAGTTGTTGATAGACTAGTGCACAATCAGCTGCTGGGTTAGCACTAGTCCATCAACAACTTGCCACAGCAGCAATGGCATACAATGGCAAAACACCCAGCCAATCATATTATTTAGCGCACATGCATCAAAGAATTATTGAATGATCCTTTATGTCACAACAATCACTTTATCACTCTGCTCCTGATTGGCTTAAAGTTTATCATTAAGGTTTTGAATTCAGATCAGTAACAACTTTATCTAAATACAATTAACACTATAATTTTCTGATTCAAATTTAGCTGATCTCCAAATTGTTGTTAATATTTTCACAAGGGGATGTGTATGGGTGCTAAAAATAACTGTGTTCAGGATCTAGATACACAAAATAGTAAATATATGATTTTATAGAAATATTATTAACATAAAGAATATAGCAAACTATAAACAAATAGAACACAAACAACTGAAATTCAAATTAAAGATAATATAAATAGAAATCTTTTGTGACCAGGGGGTTTATTGAGGTGGGAAAGATTGATGCCTAGTAGGCAGAATATTGCAGGAAGGAAGACGTAGAGGCAGTGCTGGCCTGGGGGGTCTAGGATTGGGTGAGTTGGGCTTGCGGGTTAGGGGTGTTGGTGGTGGGGGTGGAGGCAGGAAGATTTCACGTGATGGCTGCCATATAATGCTGTTAGTATTCCTCATCTGTCATTGGCTGGATGGGCTGGTAGGTGGCTGTGGCACAGGGTGGGAGGCGCTTATTCTTGCGTGATTGGTTGCCCTTGTTCACATGGAAAACCATTTGCGCAAACAAGTCAGCCACCATTGGGTGACCAAAGAGAAAATTGTGATTAAAGACCCCAAGAGAGAGGTTGTTAAAAGCCTGAGGGCAACACTCCAGAGTTTATCTCCAATATTAAAGAGCACAACATCTGCCAGATGGACTTTGGCGTGACCAGCAGGGTAGACTGAGGCCTGGTGCCCGCGTTGCTGGATGGCTATGAGGGCGGTGGAGCTACCCTCCATCTGGTGGTTCAAGAAACCCCGGTACTTGGAATTTGAGCCATCCCAGGAGTTGAGCAATCCACCAAGGATGTGGCAGCATGAGTACCCATTGATGAAATCAGGGTTTGTCTAATAGTAGACAAAACCCTTGGCTGAAACAGCCAGAAATGCACCAATGAATGTCCCCTTCTTGACCTTCTTCCTTTCATTCTTGGTGACAGCTTTTCCTTGCTCACTGAAATTGTCAAATGCAATTGATAACTTGTAGTACAAGACAAACATGATGTTATCTGTTAGACTTGTCAAGCATCTGACCAGGGTTAATTTGATTGCGGTGTCATATAGATAATGCTCAGCGCCATCCCATTGGATGTCGGCAAAATTTGTAAGAACCCTAATTAAAGCCACCTTTCTGTGCATCCAGAGCTGCACCATGAGCTCAGACACCCAAATGCATGGTGCGCAAGTTGCTTCCAGACCTTGGTCAAGGGAAGCTTGGGTTCCCGCTGGAGGAGGTCAAGCATTATTGGGTAGGCCTCATTGATCTGGGACTCTGTGGCCTTCTTTGGCTTCTTGGCTGTCCCAATAAGATTTCCCTTATTCATCAGGTTGTTAAATTCTGGCATGATAGTAGCCCGGGTGAATTGTAATTGGCTGGCTATCTGATCCCAGGACAGACCCTGCAGGTTAAGTGCCACAATTTCCAGAAGAATTTGGGCAGTGATTATTCTGTGTTTGGGGCGCTGCGCGGTGGGAGCTGAAGCCTGATTGGCTATAGGGGGGAAAGTTGGCTGGTGGCAGGAAGTTGTTCAAAATCAAGGTTGCCATCCTGATTGGTTGGTTGATGGGCAGCTTGTGCAGGGGTGGGTGTGGGAGCAAGGGCAGAGCTAGACACTAAGTGACTCTCAAACAAGTCAAAGCCATATGGGTTGGGGGACAGTAACAGGTCAGCTTACTTGTTACCCGCCTCAAAGGCTTGGGTGTAAACAGGTGCTTCCACTTTCTGAGCCTTGCCTCCATTAAAGCTGGTCTGGCTGCTGCTGGATTGGCTGCTGGCGCCGTCAAAGATATTGCTGTTAAAAACCATTGTAAAAAACCTAGGATAAAATCACTGAAAGTAGAAATTTTAAATTTAATGATTTATTTTTATTGTAATCTCAAGTCCATATTTGGAAGGTTCTCAAAACTTTTTCATACAAATATGGAGCCATTAAAATGGATAAAATACCTCTGTTCCTAAATTTGATAGATGTTGATTAGCTGTTAAATTGATAGTTTTCTATTTTAGGCTGCTCATACTACACATCTTGTGTGAGTTCATTTTGTTTTGTGCTTGTGTAATCTTGCTTCTATATTGCTCAAATTTTGTTTCATCTTGGTCCTTCTGTTGGTGCCTCATATGAATCCTGCTTGGATTATAATATACTCTGGAATAGCATCAATCAATTTCACTTGTTGCGTCAGTTCATTTTGTTTGTGGTTTGAACTACACCGCTTGATGTTTGCTTTAATTTTGTATAATGGGATATTGAAAATTTGTTTTTGGTTTGACAGTTCATTTATTAACCAAAACTATTTAAACTAATCAAATCCTAAATCTTGCACAATGTGGATTTTGTTTGAATCTGAAATTATTTTGTTTAAATCTGAAGTATTTTAACTTGTTGCCATAGATTTTAAAACTACTTTAAGTGATGAAGTTGACACTTTACCCTTTTCATTACTGAATATAACTTCCTCAAGAACTTTACATAAGTGTTATGGTAAAACATCATATTACCACTACCCAAATATTATGTTTAATAAAGAAAATAAGAACTTTGATAAATTTTTAACTTATTTTCATATGTTTTTTTTAAAAAAAATTTATTTTAACAAAATAACACAGAAAATGTTAACATTTACTAGTCTGCTTAAATTTAATTAAGTGTACTATGATTTTGCATAGTAAATTTTCAAAAAAATTCAACAGTGAAAATTTTATCAAAAATAATGTCTGCAATTTTTCCAATTGGCAGTGAGAATTCAGATTTTTTTAACCAGTCAACACTCATAATGTCAACACTTTTCATTTCTCACATATAGAACTTTATGTTTTACATGATAAAAACATCTGATTTTTTGATATCTTGTATTTTTAACTCTTATATTTTATATTCTTTAATTTTTATGATAAAATTTATATATAAATATAATACTTTTCATAAATATCTTAAATTTTAACTTGTTATTTATAACTTTAATAGAATAAAACTTATACAATATTTTTAAATTTATAATATCAATAAAAGCCATGTAAAGTTTACTTTTTATATATTATGATGTTTAAGCTGAATTGTTTTGTTGTTTAAATATAAAGCTTTATCTTAGAACTTATAGCTTATTTTTTAGGACAAGAACACCTCAAAGCAACAAAAGGGTACCAAGCGTCCCTCCAAGGCCCCCAAGACTCCAAAGAAAAAGGCATCCTCATCAAAAAAGACATCCTTAAGCCCTTCAAAAAGCCTCCCCCCAAACCCCTCACCTGAGCCCTCCCCCAAGAAGAGCCCTGTTCACTCCACTGGGGGAGAGGAAACTGATGATTTACTTACTGACCACAGTTTTTATAACTCAGCTTCTGATGAGGAGCCTAATAAGAAGCACCACCATGCCAAGAAGTCCCCTCCCAAGAGTAAGTCTCCTGCACATGAGGAGCACCACAACAAGCCCCCTTCTGCTTTCCCCCCATTGAACTCCCCTCCTTTCAGTTCATCCAGGGATGATTCAAAGCCCCGCCCTGATTACTTCCCTGGCTTTTGCCAGGCTCCTGCTGGCCCCTGGGACCCCCTTGTGGCCCACAACATTTTCAATGTTGATGAGAAGTTCAAGGTTCCTTCTTCCTTGCCTAATTATTTTTTCTATTATGAGTGTAAAGGGTGGGCCAGTCAGAAACAGTGGCAAAATTGACTGTAGGAATGTAAAAGTGAGAATTCAAAAGTAAGAATCTAAACAGTGGCCAAGTCAACAATTTTAAATTTCAAAATATAATTAAAACTCAACCAAAATTAAATTTATTATGGCCATATAAAATACCTTTTATTTATTCTCTCAGCTAAAAAAGCCAAGAAAAATTAGTTACTTTATTATAAAAAGTCATTTTGAAAATTTAAAAAGTGTTGACTTGGCCACTTTTAGATTCTCACTTTTGAATTCTCACTTTTATATCCTTACAGTCAATTTTGCCACTGTTGCTGGCCAGCCATGGTGGACAATGGTTATATTTTCTCTTGCAACAACACAACCTGGGGCTTCAAGAGCTGCCACTTTACCTGTGAGGATTGCTCCTGCCCAGTGCAGCTCAATACTGAGCGCTGGGACTTGTTCCAAACAATCAAGGGTGAGCACACTTTCATAACGCCAAATACCACCATAGCACGCCTCCTCAAGTGGTATCTTGTCCAGGTGATCCCCACCTCTAAAGATCTTTTTGCCACCCAGCTGGCTTTAGTTGCTTTCAAGTACCTATCCCCAACCAACCTCAATAGGGTACCAACCCGCATTCAGCTGGTAATTTTTTTAGTGATAGGAACCAAGCCCTCAACCCCCTGGTCAAGAGCGCCACCACAATCAAAGAACTAGTCCTTACTAATACCCTCAAGAAGACAGAGGATAGTGAGATGTTCCTTCTCCACAATAATGGGCATGAAGTGGAGGATAGGATCATAGCATACACCACAACCCAAAACCTGTAGCAGCTTGATACTGCTATCACCTGGCTGTGCAATGGCACATTTGTAACCTGCCCCACCCTTTTCAAGAAGCTTTGGGTCCTGTATGGGCAGTTCAATGACCAGGTAATCCCCTTGTGTTTATCTCCTGCCTGGTGCCAAGACAGAAGTCTATACCAGAGCCTTCAAAATTTTCTGGGATGCTTTAAGCTCCCTTCCCATCAATATTCTCCCCGTCCCTCACACGTCACCAGAGTGAACCCTTCCTCCACCAAGAAGGATTAATCTGCCCAGGCCGCTGAGCAGCTAGCTCATGTGCGCTCACTTGGGCCCAAGTTTATAATAATGAACTTTGAGCAAGCTCAGTTCAAAGCATTTGAGGCCATCTTTAATGGAGAAGTCCAGGGCTACTTCTTCCATTTCAGTAAGACCTTCATCAAGAATCTCAAGATTGAGAAGGGCTTCTTTGAGAAGTATCTCAACAATGGTAAAGGGAAGTGCCACTTTTCTATCACCCAGTTTGCTGCCTTGGCTTTTGTGCAGCTGGAGCATACTGAGATTGTTTTTGAGGCCCTCCTGGAAGATGCTTACATCAAGAAGCACTTCATCATCTTCAAGGACTACCTTGATTACTTTGAGAGGCAGTGGGTAGGAAAGAAGGTGACTGCCTGGAGAGGGAAGAGCAGGGCCACAGCATCTTGGAACTGTCAAAGCGCCTGTATTAAGGGAGAGATGAAGACCACATTCAGCCTGGAAGTGTGGCACAAGCACCTGAAGGTGAATTTGGGACCAACCCCAAGTACAACAAGTTCTTCCAGAAGCTGCAGGAGGAGCAGGCTCAGAATTTTTCCAAGTTTTGTGACCTGGCCAACCAGGTGGCCCCCAAGAAGAGAAAACGTAAGGACCAGGAATACCAGGAAGACATCCAGAAGGTAGTCAAGAAGAAGTATAAGGTGGCAGAGATCAAGAAGCATTTAGATGATGTTGCCACTGCTCTTGCTGGTGGTTTTAATTAGTTTAATAAACCTTGAGTTGCTTTGCCTTTATATTTTTTACTTATTCATTCTATATTTTTTTGATAGTATTAATCTTTTTAGGTATAAATGGTAATTTTAAGATATAGTTTCAATGTGATTTTGTAAGAAATATCTTATATTTTGTTAATTTATCTTTAAGCTATGGGATATTTTGAGTTGTGCTTAAATAAAGTAAAGTTAATTAAAATATAAAATTTTCTTATATTTTGTATAACTTATGATATTGTGTTTACCTTTATTTTTGTCTCGTTGGAATTTAATTTTTATGGGAATAAAAAATATTTTTATAATAAAGAGTGGTTTTTACATAGTAAATTGAAAAAATACTTGCTTAGATCTCATTATTCCTATTACTTATAATATTCTTTATTGCATTTTTGAACTCTCTGGGGACATTTTGGTATAATAATGTATTTTAAAATATTTTTTATATTAAAAATGTTCATGATAAAGTGTTTTGTTGATTAAAAAAGTGTTGACATCCAGAAAACGACATTAAATAAAACTGGGTTGTCACTTTAGTATAGTGTTGTCATTAAAAGTGTCAACATGGCCACTGCCAAAAATTTTAGTGTTAAATTTGGTGCTGTTGCAACAAAGATTTTTTTGGTTTTAATTTCAATTTTGGGAATTCTCTGCCTTCTTTAAATGAGTCTGTTCCAATGTCCACCCATTACAGAATACCATACCTGCCCTTGTCAGATCCTGGTAGGACCTCACCCCAACATGACCCCCTTGACCACTCTGTTTATCTAATGAGTGATCACCAAACCTTGTCTACTATTTAAGTAGAATAGTTTCTCCTAATAAAGACAAGCTTATCCACATTTGTGTTGGCTTTTGTATTCTTCAAGCTTTTTTCCTTTCCTTTTTGCCAAAAGGAATTCCTCTTCTTGTATTCCAGGAAATTAAGCTTCAGACCTCAAATCTTTTGTTATAAAGATTTCCTGCTGTGTCCTTCTGGATGTTGTCCCTAGGATCCAAACACAACAAAATGGTGCTCACTACAGGGGCTGCAAGCCTCTTGGTTACCCTGTTCCTACACACATTCTCAGGTCCTTCCCCTTTTGTATATGAAGTACCTGAATCACCCAAAGTATCTAGTTCTCTGCTTGAAGAGGATATTAACAACTCTACCTCTACACCAATAGTAATGGTGTTGTCTCCTGGGCCTGTTTGGGCCACCTTCCTGTCTTTTCTCTCAACTAAAAGCAAGCCTGTGATGCCACATGATTCCTCCTCCACACGGGCACTGTAGCAATGCACACTATTCCTGGCCTACACCCTGGCTATGCTTTGGAGGACCATTATTCTTTCCTCCTGGATTTTTTCTCCCTCCTGCTTTGATGAAATCCATGGAAAATATTGGTGTTCTGGTCAACCAATTCATTCAGCCCACTTTATTCCATCACCAGTTAGCGCTAGGATCACAAAACCAACTTCTGACTGCTGTAGCCACTGCCATCTCCAATAATCATGTAAAAAACATACCCTACCAGGAGTAGACTCATAGCCTCTTTGACTGTATCTTATACAACCAGCATGACTCACTGGACTCACAAAAATACCAGAATTCATCTAAGAACTTCCTTTTCTCCTTGCTCTCTGGGTACATCAGTGATTGACTAGGAAAACTAGATGACCACCAAGCTATGTGGTGAGGACATATCAAAGCAAATCTCTTGAAATATTGCCAAGATTTTGAGACCTTGGTTAAAGAGCTCAACTAATTTTGAGAGCATGTAAACTCTCAACTTAAGGTGGTTAGATCCCACATTGACAATTGGGGCCAACATTTGCGCCTAAAATATAGTTTAGATAAGGCTGCCCTAGACAACACTCTGATCCAATTTCAAAACTATGTTGATGAAAGAGTAGCTCAATCAAAGTGACTCCTCCTACTCCTTTGGCAGAGACCTCCTCTTATTTTGAGACTAGAGTTTGGGAAGCCATAGCTGAACTCAAAGTCACCACTTGACACCAAGCATCTGTTCCAGTCCCCCTGCCAGTGGAATCTATGCCTGACCCCTGCATTGCTTCCTTTACAGATCAGTTAGCTACACTGTATAGTGAGGTCAAGTATTTGCAACAAAGCCTCTCTGACCCAGGTGAATAATCTTCTGAATCTGAGGACAAGAAAGGTCCTGATGTCACTGAGGTCCCTACCCAAGCAGACCACAGATGCTGTCCTGGGTTAGAAGGACAACCACATGTTGATTGCGGCCTCACTTTGGACCACTTGGCATTGGTTACTAATGATGTTGCTGATAGACAGGATGCACTAGAAAGGGAGGTATAAGATCTTACTGCTTGACTGAAGCAATGGATGAGTGTGCCACTCCTTTGACATTGCAGGCTACCACTTTGGCCTTCCATGAAAATGGGATTACAGGCACCTTGGCAGTACAACAGATATGGATTGATGAATTTGGAACTGTTGCCACTACCACCTGAGATGTCAGCGGTCAAAACAGCTCTACTCTCAACACCTTGGAGGAGAGCCTTCAACTATTATGGGCCTTACAGCCTGCCACATAGTCCTAGTTTAAAAGAAAACCTCATATTAATGTTCTCAACCAGGGAGACAATAGCTAATCCACCTCATTGTCCATTGACCCCAATTGCAAGCCCTCCTTCAAGCAAATATTTGATCCTAAGACCTCCATTATTGCTGCTTTCTTAAAAATCTACAGGACTAAAATGTGTAGGGCTATCAACAAGCTTAATAAGGAACATATCCTTATCTGTCTACATCTACTTGCCAAGAAGTTGTGGTTTCTGAAATCCTGTCTATTGTCACTTGGAAGGATATGAAGCGCCTTCTTATTGAGGAATTTGGAAGATATCTTATTTTGGAGGTCAATAAAGATGCATTTATGTATATTGCTTTCAAACCCAAGGAAGCTCTGGCTGAGGTTTTTGATTGCTTCTATTCAAGGGACAGCAACTCATTACCAGTTGTCAGTCAACTCCTCAGGTAGGATATACAGCTTGCTTCAATGCTTTGAAAGTGAACCAGCTCCTGTTCTTACACTTTAAGGCACATAAAGCGTCTCTTACTTCCATGAAGAGCATCAAGACCCTCCTGCAAGATATGCATCTGACCCATGGAGGAACTTTGGTTTGCAAGAATAAAGCTAATATTGCTGGAACTACTTCTTGCACCCCACACATCATGACTATTAGCTCTAATGGGAAGCCCAAGCAATAAGGGTGCCAAAATTGTTGTCAACTTTAGATATCCTTCATGCTCCTGTACTAACCCTTGTATATAAGGTTGTAACCCAAAAGAGTAGGCAGGAAAAGAGAGGTCAGCCTAGAGGTGGAGACACTCTCTGCTAACTGATCTCCCCTGTCTCCTACTGATCCTCCCTCTGACAAATAATCTCCTCATTTGTCTGGCCCTACTATCCTTCACCTATTCCATGATCTCTTGAGTGATTCCAAGCCCAAGGATTCTGACTATGATGAATCAGATAGCTATGAATACTCTGTGCTGGATGTTCCTGAAACTGTGTCAGTTCTCTACAAGCTTTGATCTAGAAAAAACACCACTACATCTTGCCCTCCACCAGCTGAAGCTAAAGCCACAGTAGCTTGCTCCAACTTAGCATAGAACTATTATCCTCCTGCCTTAGTGGACTCCTCTGAGGAAGCCGCTGAATTAGCTGAAGATCTCTTCCAAAATTTTACTGTGTCTCTGCCTTTGCAAACTGTATACAAGGAAATTAATGCCTTGAGGTGCATGTTAGCAAAATGGGAAAGGAACTAGAAGCAGCTCAGGATGTCTTGGCAGTCTTAACTCCCTTTGGGAAAGATACCACTCATGTAGAAGTATTGATCCAGAAGGTTAATATTAAGTCCATCATGGAAACTGACTCTCCTGTCAATGTTACATGCTCAAAATTGATGAAGAAGCTCAAACAGGCCTCTGATCTCAACTATACTCAGTCTTATTGAACTGCTGGTATGGTTCAGACTTGAGCCATTGGCGCTTATTCTGCCCTGCTCATGAGGTTTGGGAAACTTCTCATTGCATCCCCTGCTTTTCTTTTAAAGAACAAAAACTACAATCTCCTGATGGGCACTCAATTCCTCCAAGAGTGCAAAAGAATTGTCAATCTTAGAGATGGGTACCTATCTCTCTTGGGATATGAGGTCGCATTAATCTTTGAGGAACCTCTGCGTATCCCTGAAAAGCGCCTCAAGACTTGTATGCTTGAGTATCCCACTGGCATCTTCTTGCTAAAGTACAGAAATCAATCCTCTAAAATGGGCTCCCCTCCTCCTTCTTGTCCTGCAGAAGAAGGTGTCCCTCTACTTTCCCCTGCAGCTATCACAATTCCTCCTGGTTATCAAGTGATTATTGACTCTCAGTTATCCTACAAGCTGCCTGAGAAGTTTTTCTTAGAGTTGTACTCTCCTGAATTCCTCAGTTGTAAAG
Source organism: Entomophthora muscae (assembly GCA_014839935.2). Classification (NCBI taxonomy): domain Eukaryota; kingdom Fungi; phylum Entomophthoromycota; class Entomophthoromycetes; order Entomophthorales; family Entomophthoraceae; genus Entomophthora; species Entomophthora muscae. The sequence goes on from QTSX02004369.1 coordinate 236,978, forward strand.
AACCTCAGTTATTCCCTAGGATCCTAGAACAAACTCATAAGAAGCCTGTACAACTGCTACTATCTAACCTGACTGCTTTGCACATGCAGGTTTCTAGAGGCCAAGTTGTGGGACATAGATGTATACTAGAAGCTGAAAAAGTGGCTTCTCTCTACCTTTTGGGACTTTCAGTGACTTCAACTTGCCAGAAGAGGACCCTCAAGTGCTTTCCCTGTTTACAGCTGCTGAATTCCCGCAGTTATTGCCTATCCAGCAGAAAGACATACCAGAACTACTTTATCAGTTTAACATCATATTTGCTTCTGGGCCCAATGACTATGGTTTGGTAAAAGAGTTTATTCATCAGATTACTACAGGTGATACTCTGCCATTTTGCACTAAACCCTATTGCTGTAGTAGGGTAGAAGATGCCCAGGTTTGCAAGGAGCTCAACAACTCTTAGATGATGGACTCTTGGCCCCTTCTATGAGCCTTTGGGCCTCCCCCTTATTGATCCCTAAGAAAAAGGATGGAGGTCATTGTATTTTGATGGACTATCACTACTTATATTCTCTCACCAAAAAGGACTCATACATGTTGCCCCATATTGATGATACCCTTAGACAATTAGGAGGCTCAAAGTTCTTCTCTGCTATTGACTTAGCATCTGAATACTGGCAGTTTGACTTGTATCTTGAAGACTTGGAAAATACTGCCCTCATCACCTCAGAAGGCCTCTATGAACCCACAAAAATGCCTCAGAGACTCTGTAATGCACCAGCCACTTTTTAGAGAGCCATGGACTCTGTTCTAAAAGACCCAAAGCTCTCTTGCGTCCTTGTTTACCTTGGCAAAATTATGGTGATTAGTTCCATCTTTACCAATCATTTAGATCATCTCAAGGCTGTCTCCCTCAAGATTTGAGAAGAAGTATTGAAGCTCTAACCTTCCAAGTGTTCTTTATTTAAGGATAAACTCAAGTTCTTGGGCCACAAAGTTACCCAAACTGTAAATAAACCCATGGACAAAAAGGTGGAAGCCATCAATAAGATGCTGCACCCCACAAATTTATGTGAGGTCCAAGTATTACTGGACATAATGGGATACTATTGACAGTTCACCTCTGATTTTTCTGAACTAATTGAACCCCTTGTCCAACTCCTCCAGAACGTGCCCTTTGAATGGACTGAAAGCCAACAGCAGTCCTTTAAAGCTCTGAAGACCAAGCTCAAAGAGGCTCTCATCCTGGTCTACCCTGATTATGATAAATAGTTCATCTTGTACACTGACACCAGTGGAGTAGCTGTGGATGCCATCCTTGCTCAACTTGACAATGAAGGCGTGGATTGACCTGTAGCCTACTTGTCAAGGGTCCTCAATAAGCATGAGAAGAACTACAGTGTCACTGAGAAGAAAAGTTTGGCGGTGCTGCATGCAGTGAAACAGTTTTGGCATTACATTTATTGGACCTAATTCACAGTAGTCACAGATCACTCCTCCCTCAAATGATTACAACAGTTAAAGGAACCTGAAGGTTGACTAGCGCGTTGGGCTCTGCGCCTTCAAGGGTATGATTTCACTGTGATATACCGTCCTGGGGCCCAACATCAGAACACTAATGGGCAACTGCCAGAATTAACTCATTCCGCAAGTTGACTTACTGAATGTCAGCAACTTGTCAACATTCAGTAAGTTGACATTATTTTGGTATTTATCTGCCGGAATTGGGCATTTCCAAAACTAAGCTAATTTTTCATAGTGAATTATTAAGTCAGAATTGCAAAATCAAAAAGGAACAGACATAATGTCAACACCATTTAAACAAAGGCTTAATTTTAAGCCAAAAAACTAATATAATTTACTATTAAAATGCAAGTTTCTTTGTACTTTTACATTAAGGTTGACTACAGTAAGTAATATCTGGATGTCAACCCCAAATAAGAATCCATAAATTTCTTAATAAAATACACAATAGTCTAAAAATAACTACTTTTTATATTTTATACTACTGTTTTTATTAAATATATATTAAGATAAGCATTGAACAAAGACATATGCCAACTTTCAGAGTGTTATTTTAATTATCTAGATATTTACTGTTATTTTAAACTCACTGGATGAACTATAGCTTATTTCCGGAAGTCCACTTAAGCCAACACACATATGTTAAAACTAGAATTTATATATGTAATTATAATGTTGACTTTGTGTCAAATTGACGCGTTGCCTAAATTGCAACAAAGGGGTTTGGCTAAGCAAACAAAGTGACATAATTTAAGCGAGATTTAATAGGAGAGTTGCTATTAAAGAACACTGACTGCTGAATGTCAACACTTTAACTTATTTATTAGTAAAACACTGCCGCTTAACAAAAAGCACACATACAATGGTATGGTAATTCAGGCCAAAGTACCCAGGGCTGTACTTCAGACTTCCCTCTACAATCCCTATTATTTAGTTTTCATAAGTTACATATGCAAATCTTTAATTTTTTCAAATTTAAAAATAATCAATTTTGGCCTTAAAAAACCAACTCCAGAAAATATTAACCAAGCTTTATAAGTGATTTACATAGTGTTTTTCTAGTTTAATACTGACTGTCAGTATGTTGACGTCAAAATTAAAGCGTTTTTTATGCTGACAAACTAAATTAAATATTTTTGACTACTGTGACTACCAGAATGTCAACTTTTTATTTAAACATGGGTTTTTTCTATTCTTTAATAATAAACTAGCAATAAAATTACTTTCTATACTTCTATAAACTATTTACTTAATAATAAAATTTAAAACAAGTTATTATTATTTAATTTTATTCATGTCTCACATGATTATTCTTACTTTATGAACTCTACTCTAATTATTGTAGGACAAATCTTCCAAGAAGCCACAAAATAACCCCAAGTCAACCAAGAAAGTACATAAAGCCTCTGGGAAGGCCCAAAGTCCCTACCCCAACAAAAAACCAGCCAAAGAGCCCTCAACAAAACAGAAGACAAAGGAGAAGACCCCAGACCCTGAAAGCAAAGAGCCCTCCCCTGACTTCTCCTCTTCTCCAAGCTGGTACCAATAAGAAGGAGATGAGGTTCCACTAAACAAGCAAAAAAGAAAGAAGACACCCAAGAGTCCAGAACCCCAGCCAAGCCTATATGAATCAAGCTCAAAGAAATCAAGTCCAAGGAATCAAGCTCATCCCAGTCCAAAAAGGCAAGAACCTAACTCCAGATAATTCCCCTCCACCGCCAAAAAAATCTGCACCTCCATCCTCCTCATCAAGTATCAATAAAGAAGATCCTGATGATTACCTGTCTGACTATCATCAAGCACCAATTGGCCCATGGGATCCCCCAAAGGTTCACCTTATATGTAACGTCAAAGGAGAGTTTAAGCTCCCAAAGAAGTTCCCTTGGTTTTTCCCTCTAATGTCTGTCAAAGGAGGTGCAAGTTTAGTCTGTGATGGCTATGTTTTCAATTGCAACAATCAGAAGAGAGCAGGAAGAAGCAAGCATTATGTATGTGAAGATAGAAGCTGTGCTGCCAGAATCAATAAAGAAGGATGGGATAAAGTCACTAGTGAAAAAGGAGATCACACATGCAATGCTCCAATAAATCTTATTGAAAAGCTTCTAAAGTGGTACCTCTACCAAATGGTCCCAGTCTTCAAAGATGTCAAGGCTTCTGATCCGGAAGTTAAGGCCACCACACACCTAAGTAATGAGAACCTGAAGCTCATCCCTGACTGCGACCAGTTAGTGAAGTACATATGTGACAAACACTGTGACCTAGTCCCCCATAAGAAATCAGCCATGGTTCAAGGAGAGTTAGTCTTGACAGAGGAGTTAAAGATGTTCAATGGTGATGAGGTATTCCTTTTACATTATGATGGTCCTACAGCAGAGGCAAGAATTATATTCTATGCTACACAACAGAACCTGGAGCAGATGAGGGATTCAGAGACCTGGTTATGTGATGGTACCTTTGCAGTATGCCCCCGCCTTTTTTACCAACTATGGGTTGCACATTCCCTCATTGAAGGCAAGGTGCTCCCATTTGCCTACTTTCTTCTTCCTGGGGCAACAGAAGAGATCTACACAAGTGCCTTTAAAATCCTTCAGGAGGGCATCAAAGCCCTACCCAGTAATAGAAAGAGTCCCCCTGGCCATAACACTAGAGCCAATCCAGATGATGATGAAAAGGATGAAGCCACCCTTGCTGCAGAAAAAGAAGCTCAAGATAAAGCTTTGGCCCCTCAACTATAATCATAGACTATGAAACTGCCCAGTATAACGCTTTTGTAAATAACTTTGATGGAGAGGTACAGGGGTGTTTTTCCATTATCAACAGGCTGTCAACAGGCAACTAAAGGGTTTACCTGAGCTCAGCAAGCTCCACTGTCTAGATACATCAGGATAGTGCAAGTTCTTAATTCAGCAGTTTGTAGCACTAGCCTTTGTAAAGCCAGAGCATGCCGGACAATCTTTTAGCTCCTATGCCAGGATCCATATGCCAAGAAAAATGATGGTGCCTTCTAACCTTTCATGGAATATTATGAACCACAGTGGATTGGACGTAAGGTCACTAAGCGCCGGAGCAAGCTCAGAGCTAAAGCCAACTGGAACTGCTACCAGGCAGTTTTTAAGGATGAGATGAAAACAACTTCATCTTTGGAGGGCTGGCATAAGCATATCAAGTCCTCCTTTGGAATCAAGCCCAGATACAAAACCTTCTACAAGCTTCTCAAAGTTCAACAGGGGAAGACTGCTGCATCCATCAGTGATATTGAGAACGACCCATTCAAGAAGAAGAGAACCACCAAAGAGAAACAGTATCAAGAGAAGATCAAGGACGGTTTCTAGGCCAAATATAAGCTTTCAGAGATTGGGGAATACATCAATAAGATTGCCACAGTTCTTAATGGCAACCAGGTTATTACAGTCTAGCTTTTCATTAAATTTATTGAGTATTGACTAATTTTTTATATAGTTCTTATATATTAATTATAATATTTTTAAATAAATAGTTATTCTAAATAAATCATTAATCTTTTATGATACTGATTTTATAAAATCATTTGTTTTTATTGATAGTTTGATGCTTAGACTGTATTACATGGCCTATATTGGTATTTTACTAGTAAATTATATGTTTTTATTGTAGTTTTCAATATAGAAAAAACTTTATATTACTGTTTCTGATTGCTATATTTTGCTATAATACGTGAAATTTTATGTAGTACCTTTTTGTATTATTGAATTATTTTTTGTTTTTATAAGTGGGAAAAAATTTATTATAGTAAAGATAGCTAATTTCATAGTAAAATAAAATAAAAGTGTATTTTTATGAATTTTTTTAATTGTCATGGATAATTTTTTATAGACTTTTTAAATCTATGTTGTCACATTACCCTAAAAAGTATCTTGAAGCTTAATTTTAATTAAGTAAAATGTTCAGGAAACAGGTTTCTGCTTATTAAAAAAGTGTTGACATTTAGTAGTCTGCTTGAGTTAAAACTTAATTCTGACTTTTCAATGCTGTCAACATTAAAGTATTTTTAATTCTGATTTTCAACATATAGTAAGTTGACTTGCGGAATGAGTTAATTCTGGCGGTTGCCCACTAATGGATTGTCAAGAATGCCTATATTGGCTGCCAATCCTGCTGACGCTGATTGCCTGTATGAACCAATATGGTATTGTGAAGCTTGTTCTACTGAAACTAAAGCTATACAACTGGTTCTTCAATTACTATCAAATGCTACTATCATTTGATATAGACAATAGTTCAAGAAAGTTAACAACATCTATCTGCCCTAAGTCTGCCCCAGTATGAGAATAGCTATTGTTCTCCAAGTCAACATTGATACTGGGCACAGGGGTATAGCAAAAACTCATGACTGGTTGTACAAGAACTTATATTGGGAAAACATGCACTTCTTAATCCCTGATGTACTTGCATCCTGTCATTCTTGCCAGCTCCAATGACCTCAACCATCACAACATCAGTTCAAGCCCATCCTGCCTAAGCATGACTTCCACACTGTGAGTATTGCCGCTGTTAGACCTCTCTCCTGCTCTTGGTCTGGATGTTGGTTCATCTTAGTAGCAGTTGGTCACTTTTTTAAATGGGTTGAAGCCAGAGCTACCAAAGACATCACTGCTAAGACTACTGCAAATTTCCTGTTGCAGGATATCTTCCTCCAACACAAGTATCCCCAAGTCTTACTATATGATTATGGCGTTAATTTCAATGCTTGCCTCATTACTTCTATTGTGGAAGCTATGGGCACCCATCAATCCTTCTCTGCGCCATATAACCCTTAAACCAATGGAACCGTCAAGTAAGCCAATTCTTTTTTGTGTCATTATGGGGAAACTCACTCTCTCTGATGCTGCAAATTGGGACATGTTCCTCTCTACTGCCCTCTTTGCCTATTGCCTTAGTAGACACCAGGTGACTGGACAATCCCACTTTATAATGTTGTATGGACAAAAAGCTACCACCCCCTCAATCTTGGAACCTCTGCTGATGAAATTGTACCCTTCTAAGAATCAAGAAACTCACATCAAGGACTTTATCAACGGAATCATTGACATCCAAGCCACGGTATTTTCAACTGCCTACAAAGTCAAAGCTTTAGAACTCTTGCCTTTTGATGCTTTTAGAGCCCCTGCCCAAGTATCAAGTAGGTAACCTAGTCCTCTATTATCAAAATTGTACTGGAGGCCAATCCCATAAGCTAGACTCCCTCTGGGTGGGACCTTCTGAAGTCACTTACAAGAAGGGTTTCAAGTATACTGTGAATCTGCTGTCATCTGGCTTTCCTTTTGCCCATGTTCACTCCAAATTTCTCCGCAAATATCAACTCCCTGTGTCCAATCTTGAGGGGTGAATTTTGTAAATTGCGCCATTAATGCTATTTTAATATGGCCTTTGAAAGGTGATATATGCAAAGATTTATTTGGGTTTGCCTTCAAATTTGGGACTTCATTGCCTTCTGTAAATGGTTCTGCTCTATTATTCCTCCATTCTGGAATATTTTACCTGCCCTTGTCTGATCCTGGTAGGACCTCACCCCAACGTGACCTCCTTGACCACTCTGTCTACATAATGAGTGATCACCAAACCTTGTCTACTATTTAAGTAGAATTATTTCTCCTAATAAAGACAAGTTTATCCACATTTGCGTTGGCTTTAATATTCTTCAAGTCTTTTCCTTTCATTTTTGCCAAAAGGAATCCCTCTTCTTGTATCCCAGAAATTAAGGTATGTGACCTTAATTTTCCCCTGAAGGCTAACCCAAGGCTAGCTTCAAACCTCAAATCTTTTGTTGTAAAGATTTTCCACTGTGTCTTCCTGGATGTTGTCCCCAGGAGCTGAACACAAAATAATTGGTTATGGGCAGGCAAACATGAACTTTGAAACTCCTGAACCAACGCCTATAGATAAATCTGAAGACTTCATTTGGTATTGTTTTGATCCAAATTGCTGTTATGCCTCCTATGTAGAAGCTGCTTGGTTACCTCCTATTATTCATCACAAGGCCCCATGGTTGGTCTTATAATACACTAGTGTATATTACCTTCTAAATCACTTCACTCCCTTTTAGGGGAGTTTTGCTTATTTATTCATCTTTTATATATGTTAATGATAGGGATTCTTTTAGGGTCCATTCTAGTCAAGTTCAACCTGGGGGCGCTTCTTAATTCAATTGGAGAAAAGCTCCCCAATAAGTGGATTCCTGACACTCACAGGCATTTCAATCCCAAGTGATCTATCTTGTCTTATTTCTCCTGCCTGGTGCTAACACAGAGGTCTTCATTAGAGCCTTCAAGATTGTCTGTGATGCTCTAAGCTCCATTTCAATCAAAGATCTTCCCCCTTCCTCACATTCTATCAGAGTAAATTCTTCTGCCTCTGGGAAGGAAAAAGATGCTCTTACTTCTAAGCAGCTTGCTCATGCTTGGCCCCTTGAGCCAAAAGTGATCATAATAGACTTGGAGCTTTCTCAGTTTAAAGCATTTGAGGCCACCTTGTGAGAATTGAGGAAAAGATTAGTAAGAAACAAAACCTTGCTCTCAACCATAATGAAATCATTATTTATGCAACAATAAATTTTTTGTCACCAGCAATTCCAGGGGGACTAAAGGAACAGAGGAATCAACTGAAACTCTAAACCAACAGGTAAAGCCAAATGTACAAAGGTTCTAATAAATTTTGATTTTTATTAGGCTAGAGAATATTGGAACAAGAGCTTTTTACAGCTCTGTGTCAATTCAAGTAAGATAATGTGGTTGTAGTGGGAGGAAAAAATTCCCAAAGAAAATCAACCAATGATATGGGGGAATGTGGGAAATTTTTGAGGTGGGAAAATCTTGACAAATTTTAATGAACAAAATTAAAAGGGGAACCTGACTCAAATAAAATTGAGAAACTTATGTTGGGGGTTCACAACACTGCTTCTGGCAGCTCTTGTACATGAAATTTAACCAGGGGTGATTCTTGTGTGGATTAGGTGGGCTATCTTTGGAATAAATTCACAATTAATGATGTGAGAGCTTTTCTTGGGCTTTTTTTGGTAGATCATTGAATAAATTCATACAGGCAATCTAGATGAGATCCCCAAGCATGGCAACTGCCAGAATAAACTCATTCTATAAGTTGACTTAATATATGTCAACAATCAGAATTAAAAATACTTTAATGTCAACAGCATTGAAAAGTCAGAAATAAGTTTTAACTCATGCAGACTACTAAATGTTGACACTTTTTTAATAAGCAGAAACCTATTTCCTGAACATTTTACTTAATAAAAACTAAGCTTCAAGATACTTTTTAGGGTAATGTGACAACATAGATTTAAAAAGTCTATAAAAAATTATCCATGACAATTAAAAAAATTCATAAAAATATACTTCAAAAAAAATCACTATGAAATTAGCCATCTTATCTATAAAATATTTTTTCCCACTTATAAAAACAAAAAATCTAATACACAAAAAGATACTACATAAAAATTTACGTATTACAGTAAAATAAAATAATCAGAAACAGTAATAAAAAGTTTTTTTCTATATTGAAAACTACAATAAAAACATATAATTTACTAGTAAAATACCAATATAGGCCATGTAATACAGTCTAAGCATCAAACTATCAATAAAAAACAAATGATTTTATAAAATCAGTATCATAAAATATTAATGATTTATTTAGAATAACTATTTATTTAAAAATATTATAATTAATATATAAGAACTATATAAAAAATTAGTCAATACTCAATAAATTTAATGAAAAGCTAGACTGTAATAACCTGGTTGCCATTAAGAACTGTGGCAATCTTATTGATGTATTCCCCAATCTCTTAAAGCTTATATTTGGCCTTGACAACGTCCTTGATTTTCTCTTGATACTGTTTCTCTTTGGTGGTTCTCTTTTTCTTAGATGGGCGGTTCTCAATATCTCTGATGGATGCAACAGTCTTCCCCTGTTAGACTTTGAGGTGCTCATAGAAGGTGTTGTATCTGGGCTTGATCCAGCTCCAAAGATGAAGTAGTTTTCATCTCATCCTTAAGAACTGACTGATAGCAGTTCCAGTTGGCTTTGGCTCTGGGCTTGCTCTGGCGCTTAGTGACCTTACATCCAATCCACTGTGGTTTGTAATATTCAATGAAAGGGTAGAAGGCATCCTCATGTTTCTTGGCATATGGATCCTGGCATAGGAGCTCAAAGGCTTGTCTAGCATTCTCTGGCTTTACAAAGGCTAGTGCTAAAAACTGCTCAATTAAGAACTTGCACTTTCCTGATTTATCTAGAAATTGGAGCTTGCTGAGCTCAGGTAGACCCTTTAGTTGCCTGTTGGCAGCCTGTTGATAATGGAAAAACACCCCTGTACCTCTCCATCAAAGTTATTTATAAAAGCGTTATACTGGGCAGTTTCATAGTCCATGAATATAGTTGAGGGGGAAAGTGCTTTATCATGAGCTTCTTTTTCTGCAGCAAGGGTGGCTTCATCCTTTTCATCATCATCTGTATTGGCTCTAGTGTTATGGCCAGGGGGACTCTTTCTATTACTGGGTAGGGCTTTGATGCCCTCCTGAAGGATTTTAAAGGCACTTTGTGTAGATCTCTTCTGTTGCCCCAGGAATCAGAAAGTAGGCAAATGGGAGCACCTTGCCTTCAATATGGGAATGTACAGCCCATAGTTGGTAAAAAGGTGGGGGCATACTGCAAAGGTACCATCACATAACCAGGTCTCTGAATCCCTCAACTGCTCCAGGTTCTGTTGTGTAGCATAGAATATAATTCTTGCCTCTGCTGTAGGACCATCATAATGTAAAAGGAATACCTCATCACCATTGAACATCTTTAACTCCTCTGTCAAGACTAACTCTCCTTGAACCATGGCTGATTTCTTATGGGGGACGAGGTCACAGCGTTTGTCACATATGTACTTCACTAACTGGTCGCAGTCAGGGATGAGCTTCAGGTTCTCATTACTTAGATGTGTATTGGCCTTAACTGCCAGATCAGAAGCCTTGACATCTTTGAAGACTGGGACCATTTGGTAGAGGTACCATCTTAGAAGCTTTTCAATAAGATTTATTGGAGCATTGCATGTGTGCTCTCCTTTTTCACTAGTGACTTTATCCCATCCTTCTTTATTGATTCTGGCAGCACAGCTTCTATCTTCACATAAATAATGTTTGCTTATTCCTTCTCTCTTCTGATTGTTGCAATTGAAAACATAGCCATCACAGACTAAACTTGCACCTCCTTTGGCAGACATTAGAGGGAAAACCCAAGGGAACTTATTTGGGAGCTTAAACTCTCCTTTGACGTTACATATATTGTGAACCTTTAGGGGATCCCATGGGCCAATTGGTGCTTGATGATAGTCAGACAGGTAATCATCAGGATCTTCTTTATTGATACTTGATGAGGAGGATGGAGGTGCAGATTTTTTGGGCGGTGGAGGGGAATTATCTGGAGTTAGGTTCTTGCACTTTCTGGACTGGGATGAGCTTGATTAATTGGGGCTTGATTCCTTTGAGCTTTATTCATCTGGGCTTTACTGGGGTTTTGGACTTTTGTGTATCTTCTTTCTTCCTTGCTTGTTTAGTGGAACCTCATCTCCTTCTGATTGGTACCAGCTTGGAGAAGAGGAGGGGGCAGGGGAGGGCTCTTTGCTTTCAGGGTCTGGGGTCTTCTCTTTTTTCTTCTCTTTCTTTGAGTGCTTTTTGGCTGGTTTTTTGTTGGGGTAGATACTTTGGACCTTTCCAGACCTTTGGGCACTTTCTTGGTTGACTTGGGGTTCCTTTATGACTTCTTGGAAGATTTGTCCTACAAGAATTAGAGTAGAGTTCATAAATTAAGAGTAATTAGTTGAAACAAAAATAAAGTTAAATAAAATTAGCTTGTTTTATTTTTTATTATTAAGTAAATAGTCTATAGAAGTATGGAAAGTAATTTTATAACTAGTTTATTAGTAAAGAATAGGAAAAAACCATGTTTAAATAAAAAGTCAAGATTCTGATAGTCACAATAGTCAAAAATATTTAAGTTAGTTTTTCAGCATAAAAAAATACTTTAATTTTGACGTCAACATACTGACAGTCAGTATTAAACTAGAAAAACACTATGTAAATCACTTATAAAGCTTAGTTAATATTTTCATGAGTTGGTTTTTTAAGGCCAAAATTGATTATTTTAAAATTTGAAAAAATTAAAGATTTGCATATGTAACTTATGAAAACTAAATGATAGGGATTGTAGAGCAGACTCTAAAGTACAGCCCTGGGTACTTTGGCCTGCATTACCATACCATTATATGTGTGCTTTTTGTTAAGCAGCAGTGTTTTACTAATAAACCAGTGAAGGTGTTGACATTCAAGCAGTCATCGTTCTTTTATAGTAACTCTCCTATTAAATCTCGCTTAAATTATGTCAATTTGTTTGCTTAGCCAAACCCCTTTATTACAATTTGGGTGACAGGTCAATTTGACACAAAGTCAACATTATAATTACATATATAGATTCTAGTTTTAACATATGTGTTTTGGCTTAAGTGGACTTCTGGAAATAAGCTATAGTCTATCCAGTGAGTTTAAAAATACAGTAAATATCTAAATAATACAAAGAACACTATGAAAGTTAAATATGATCTTTTTTAAATGATTAACTTATTATATATTTAATGAAAATATTAATATAAAATATAAAAAATAGTTATTTTTAGAATATTGTATAATATATTAAGAAACTCATGGATTCTTATTTGGGGTCAGCATCTAGATATTACTTACTGGAGTTGACCTTAATGTAAAAGTACAAAGAAACTTACCTTTTTATAGTAAATTATATATGATTTTTTGGCTTAAAAATTAAGCCTTTGTTTAAATGGTGTTGACATTATGCCTGTTCCTTTTTAATTTTGCAACTATGACTTAATAATTCAATATGAAAAATTAGCTTTGTTTTGAAAATTCCTAATTCCGGTGGATAAATACTAATATAATGTTGACTTACTGAATGTTGACAAATTGTTGACATTCAGTGAGTTGACTTGCAGAATGAGTTAATTCTGGCGGTTGCCCCAAGCATCTGATGGAGATTAAAGTAGAGGCCTATGGGGGAGGCATAACTTTACACAGAGAGTAAGAGAACATAATTATATATCTCTCTGATTTAAGGTAACAGATAGAACCTTAAAGGTAAAACTGCTGAAAAAGGCTCTTATAGTTTAGGAGAGAAATATAAATTCCAGGAAGGTCTTTAAATTAAATAAATTATTGCTGGCTATAATCCAGAATTTTGTATATCATTTTATATTATCTAGACTATAATTATTGACTATTAGCATTATATAGACAACAAAGTATATAACAAATAAATAAAATCCTAACTCTGGGGCAATAAACCAATCTATTAAATTGATATCAGTGGGAAAGTAAGATGACCATAATTTATTTTAAAATTTTCTTGAAATTTCTTTGTCTTGCTATTCTAGAGTAAAACATATTTATTAGAAAAATAGGCAAGATAATAGAGAAATGTGATACTTGTAACAATAAAAGGAGTATATAGCATTCATTTATTGCAACTGAATCAACTATAGTTCAGTATTTAGATTGGGGAAGACAACAGTCCAATAGAAAAGGTAAGAATAGGAATAATATAATGTGTATTTAGAGAATAGCATGGTTATATACTATATCAAGAAGCCACAGAACCATCAGGGGCTGGCACTGTGGCAGGTTTGGTATAAGGTTTTGGACTGGGAACATCTTAAGCAAGAGATCAGTGCATCAAATCGAAATTGCTCCTAATTGGGAGATAATGCCTGTAATTTGACATTGTCCAAAGGATCCTCAATACTTTTAGATACATTATGGGGCGTTTCTTTGAGCGCCCCCTGTGATTTTGAGATACTTCAGTGGATGGGGGAGTAATCTCAGTTGCAACAAAAGGCTGTGCCCTCTGATTGATAATTGGCAAATAATTTATCCTTCAATATAAAGGAGCAATCCTGGGATCTATTTAATTCACAATTAAATTTGATTAACTACTATACCTTATTTAAATTATTATTTAATTCTGAAGTGGATTTTAAAATTGAGATACAGTAGTATTAGTTTTTTCTCAACTCATCTTTTTTTATTTAGCAATTAATTCATTAATTTTCCTATAATTTTTAAACCCTTATTGACCATAATTATCTAAATTTGCATCTCAATTGATAAGAAAGTAAATAAATTTGAAGGTGATGTCTGTTAGTGTTAGAGTAAAGTGTTAGACAACATTATTCAAAGAAAAATCATGAGGATATAGTAAATGGATTGAAAATTGTTTGAGAAGCAGAATACCAAATTATGGGGTCAGTGTCATGACCAGTGGCTGTCATGTACCAAGGTACCAAAGGGGAGCTTAATCCATCCAGATCATTTGTAACAAGGGCCCAGTAGAGGAATGTAGCAGAATGGACTAGGTAAAGAAATCCAGCAGCTAAGGGGCAATAGGCACCAAGGTTGGGAATGACAGCTTCCGCCAGACTGAGGATGGTCAGGATGACCATCCCAGCTCTACCGTGGTTGTAGGGCTGAGGAATAGGAGGATCAGGGGAGTCATAGGGAATACCAGCCATTCCAAGATCTGGACCTGGCTGGTAGTTCATGGGTGTAGGTCTAGGATGGTACTCTAGTCTTCTGATTTTGATCTCTGATCAAGTGGTGTATAAATTTAAATCATAATAAAGCAAACAAAACTGAAAGATTAATTCACTTTATTTGACGTTGTCTGCACTTGATTTAATTATGGGGAAGTGTTTTTTATACCACTTGTCTGGTCTACCTTGTAAAATATCACTTCCTACTTTTGGTGAGCCCTTGATGTCCCAACTCTTGGGTACTGGCTTCTGGAAAGTAGTGGGGAGCAGCTTGGGAAGTGAGAATTGGGATCTGAGTGACTTGGTCTGAGCAGGAGAGTCCTGTTGGCAGCTGGTAGGTATTTGGCTGGCTTCATCATCCTGATATTTTACTTGGTTGGGGAGAGAGGTTGGGGCAGTACCAATTAATTCTTCAGGTTTTGAATCAGTTTCTGTTAATTAGGTATTATTTTTTATCTTGATCACAGCCTGTAAGCAGTTTTTGAATCCTGAAGCTTAACTGAGGTGCTATGTACAGCCAATTTATTGGCTGTATTACCAGCAACCTCAGTTGCTGCAAGATTAATTTTTAGCACCTCAGTACATTTAGTGGAAGGAGAAACAGGAGCAGAAGGAACCAGTATTTCTTGCAGATCTTCTGGTTTCATTCTGAAGCAGATCTGGATGATAACAGATCTGCTGCAGAACCCAGTAGATCTGATTGAGAGCCGCATTGGGTGCTCCCAGCCCAATTTTAGTATTGATGCTGGGTTCCCCAATGCCAATAGGAGCTGCAAGCTCCTCTGGGCCAGCATTAAAACTGGCCTCAGGACAGGACCTGTTCCCAGGTCAATTCAAACTGCCCAAATAGGCCAGGGAAGTTCAAATTGGCTCTTTCCCGCCCTGGTGGGTGGTTGGGGGTTCTAATCCCAGCGGGCTTTTTCAGCCGCCCTTGCTTTTGCTTGGCAGCCAGGTGTGGGGGTTTTAACCCTGTTTCTGTTTTTGCTGGGCTGGCCCTGACAGACAGTTTTAGCATCTTGGCACCAGTGATATGTAACATAAGATGGTAATGAAAATTGTCAGCAAGAAAATGATTTTAAGGGGTAAATTTGAAGAAGGATCTGCAGGTACCAGCATATAGAAAGCGAGCCAAGGGGCCACCAGGGGGTCAACAGCAAACTTGACCATGAGCCATACCAATCTTTCAAGGACAGGGACAAACAGCCCCAGATGAGCTAGAATTTTTGGGAGATCTTTTTTATTTAAAGGTAAATAAGCTATCTAGAAATAAGTTTCTAGAGGGGAATGAGGAAAGTTTTAAAGAAGTTTAGGATGGAGATGGGGGCTTTAACAGCATCTGATTGATCAAGGAGAATATTTTAGCGTTTTGGGAACCTACTGTTAATTTGATTTTATGACAACATAAATCAAAGAAATTAGAAATCAACAGGTTGAGCAAAACCTTCTTTAAATACTGTATACTGCATAATTTTCTTGTTGTTGCAACTGAACTAATTAGAGTTCAGTATTTGATTGGGGAAGACAACAGTCCAATGTAAAGGACAAAACAAATAGGATAAGATTCAGTTCATTGTAGAATATTGCAGTTAATATACTATATGAGGAAAGTCACAAGGCCACAGGGGGTGGCATAGTGGTTTGTTCCATATAGGGTTTGAAGCCAAGGGATAACTTGTGTGGGGATCAGCAGATCAAATTGGTAGCACTCCTAATTAGGAGAAAGTGCCCATAGTTTAATATTGCCATCAGATTGAGTCATGTTGTTAGATATATCAAGGGCAGCTCATTTAGCGCCCCCTGTGTATAGTAATATATGTTGGCAGGCAAGGAAGGAGACTCAGTTGCAACACCCTCTTTCCCCCTGTTTGTTTTCAGATACCAGGATCAGAGTTTACGGGATATCTGGGAAGGTCTGCACAAACAACTTTTGTGTGGGAATGGTGCATCAGGGGTGCAAGCAATCATGGTGGAGTCTCTTAGTGTTTCTTTGGGCGTCTTCCAGTTGATAGGTGTGATTGTCATAGACCGCGGCTATCTTGAAGGGCCCTAGGTAGTTGGGTTCCAACTTGGCCAAATCAGGTTTGAGGGTGTAGACGGGGTCACCTATAGCGTACCTGGCTTCAAGGTGCTTTGTCCCTCCTTTAATTTTTTGTGTTCAATCTCTCAGGCTTTGTCACGCCACTGGCTCAGGGAGGGGGTAGGCAACAGGGGGAGTTTCCTGGGAACTGTGGAGCATATTTTCCCTTGTTTCACCCCCATCAAACCGTCAGGTGTTCCAAAGGCTAAGGCGCTGGGACTGAACCTAGTGTCCCTGTTGGCCCTGCTTGAAAGATAAGCAGTGAAGTGGGCAGGTGTTCAGGCCACACAGTGTTAGGATGCTCCTGTGAGAGCTTGGCAATGATTTGGACCAGTGAACCATTTAGACGCACCATATGCCCATTGGTTTGGGGATGATAGGGAGTTATGACTATTCTCTGGGGGGATTTTTTTAGCATTACACCTTCATAACATACCCCATAAACTCAGTTCCACCATCTGTGATAAGGTATTTGGGCTTCCCAAAGCAGGCCACAATCTCTTTACCAATAAAACAGGTGATGGTGATAGCAGTGTGGTTAGTGGTTGCCCACACTACTGGCCAGCGGGTAAAATAGTTGATGGCTGTGATGATGTGCTTCTTGTCTAGTCTATCCTCAGGGAGGGGCCCAACAATATCAAGGGCCAACTTTTCAAAGGGTTCCATGGCTTTGATGGGAAGGACAGACTTGGGAGGTGAAGGTTTTGATGTATTCTTCTCACACAGCAGGCAAGTCTTGAAGAGGTCCAAGATGTCTTGACACATAAACAGCCACTAGACCTTGTGCTTCATTATTTTGAAGAGATTGCGTCCTCTTATACAGCCCAAGGTGCAATGGTAATGCAGAATGATATCTCCTTGCTGGGTGGTGGGGATGTAAGGCGTCTTCTCACCTGTCTCCACCCAGAGGCAGACATTGCCAGCATTGGCAGTGAACTGACTTTCATTGTCCTTCAGCTTGTTGATGGTGACCAAGTTAAGGCCCTTGTAGCAAGTTGCCTCAGTGCAGAGATAGAGCATGGGCCAATCTGGGTCCAAGCCAATGTCCCCAGTGATGGACGCTACATAGAGTCACAAGAGAGTGTCAGCTGTGACAAGTTCCTTTCTAGGCTTATAATTAATGCATAGTTAGTAAGGGGACAGGTGTTTGACCCAGTATTGAAACAGCAGGCTTGAACCACCAGCAAGGTTCCAAACAAGTGGGTTTGTGACCCGCAATCCAATTACCCAGCCAATCAAAGCCAGACTAGGAAGTCAACTTGAATTACCAAATCCAACAACATGAACAGATGTTAATCCTTTACGGTGGATACCTTGTTTTGGCGCTTGACTCATTACCAGGATCAAGCCACCCCCTTCACCATCCAGCTGTGTGATCAACACAATCATGTTTCTGTTATCCTTGATTCACATTGACTATATAATCACTATCTCTTAATAAAGATTATTATCTAGATTCTAAATACTTTTCCCCTTGTAAATCTGCTAAAACAGCACAATTACAACATTGGTAGAAGAAGTAGGTTATCCATCCTACCTTATTTTGAAAAATCCCGCCTGTTGCCCGCACTTGCCGCGGCCAATAAATCCTTGACAGAATTATGTCTGGCCTCCCACCTGACTGGACCCCGTACACCTCTGGTGCCAAGATACCTGATGGCTTTGTCCTGTGCCAGAATACAGTGATCCCACTACCCACCTTCAACACCATAACTTCACAAGGCTCTTTCAGGCTCCCTCTTTTATTCTGCAACCAACTGACAAAAACACCATGCCTGCCTATGTAGCCCAAAGACTACAAAGCGCTGCCTTGGAACCTTTTGCCAGGGCCAACAACAACAACGCTGCTGCATGGATCTAGTCCACCCAGAGCAAGCTGGCCCAATGGAATGTCCAGAGCAATTTTGGATTGCGGAAATCTTCATCCGCCTGCCCATGACGCCAGTACCTGGTGTGACAAGTAGCACAAGAAACACACAGACAAGAACTGGGATACCTTTAAACAAGACTTCTTGACAAGGCTTGTGCTTAAGGACACGGCGCTCATGATCATACGCCAAGTAAATAACCTAACCCAGATGGGCACCGTGAAGGAGCTCACCCACGCCTACAAGGAACTCTGACTTCACGCACCATCTGACATGACCTTTGACATCCCAGCCACACACCTCATGTACTACAACGCCCTCAAGTCACATTTTATGGGACACGTGAACCTGGACCAAGTGACCAACCTACAACCCCTGTACCACAAAGCAGAGAAAGTGGAATAAACCTCCACCACCCTTCATAAGGCACAAACTGGAAAACAAGAGAGACCCAAGGATTCCCACACAGGCAGGCGCTCCACTCAACCACCCCCTGGAAACAACGGGAATAACACCAACCACAAACCCACAGGTTTGAATGGGCATGGAAATAGAAATAATGGCCAGTCAAATTGCACTCATTTCCGTGTCACCACCACCCAAGGCAATCAAGATGAGGAAAAAGCCTGGGGAGAGCATTAAGCAAGCCAAGCTCTTCCCACACAGCTCCTGACTTATCCAATGATGAGTACCAACTCAAGGACATGGATCAATTGCCCCATGATCCAAGTACCCTTGGAGGACCTGGTACTGTACACCATTGCCAGACATCCCAATAAACTGATGTCCTACCCTTTCTGCTTTTGCAGTTGCACAGGCTCAGCACTCCTGGACTCAGACGCGGATTGAACCCTAGTCAACAGCAGCTTTGTAGACAAGTTCAAGCTAGCCACTAATTCTTTGCGGATTAAAAACATGGTTTCAGCTGATGAACATCACATTTCCGTGACAAGGGAAACTGCCCCCTTCTCTGTCATGCTTGAGAACCTCCACTCCACCATCCAAGGTCCCGTCATTAACTTTCCAAAGTTTGACGTTGTACTGGGACTAGACTGGTTATAAAAGAACAACCCTCACATGACTGGGCAACCTCAGTGCTGACCATCAAGCGTGAGGGAGTCAATCACCAGATTTACCCCCAACTCTGTGGACCAACTCCTATGTGACCATGTCTTTGTACGCATCACAGAGACCCTGGACAGAAAAGAAAACCTGAAGGAAATTAACTGGGACTCCTGCCAGTACAAGATCATACACTTCAAAGATCATCAGGATACCTTCACACCTCAGGATTGCAAAATTGTGGCCTTCCATCCAGAAATCTTCAAGGAAGCTCTACCTGGGTTGCCCCCAGAGAAACACATTCAACACCTACATCCAGCTCAAAGGAGCTGTACCCAAGGCATGTCCTATCTACAGGTTGACCCCAAATGAAGACAACACTCTACGTGCCTACCTCAAGGAGGCCTTGGAGAAAGGACTTATCACCCCTCACAAACCCCTTTTGGGGCCAACATATTCTTTGTGGCCAAGAAGGATGGTATACTGTGCCTTATCACAGACTATTGAGCCCTAAATGAAGTTACCATCAAGAATTATTACCCACTGCTGCTCATTGGCAACCTCTTTGATGCCCTGGGCGGTGCCACAGTATTCTCCAAGATTGACCTATCTGCAGGCTACAATCAGATCTGTATCAAAGAGGAAGATATCCCCAAAACAGCCTTTCATACTAAGTACAGCTCATACAAGTGTGTGGTGCTCAATTTTGATATGACAAATGCTCGGTCAACTTTCTGACCTTTATGAACTTTGTGTTTGCCCCTCACATAGGCAAGCACGCCTTAGTCTACCTGGACAACTTTATTGTCTATAGCCCCTTGGTAGAGCAGAATCACAAGGACTTAGAGGCAGTCTTTACTACCCTGGCATAACACAAGCTGCTAGCCAAGCCCTCAAATTCCAGTTCTTCTGTGAGCAGCTGCCTTTCCTGGGACATATAGTCTCAAAGGACGTCATCAAACCTGACAGTCAGAAGATCCAGGTCATCTTCAAAATGCCACCACCTAAAAAAATTCAGAACTTTGCATATTCTTAGGAATGATGGCCTACATACTTTGTTTTATACCTGACTGTGACATCCTGACTGCACCCCTGTCTGTCATAACTGGCGCCAAATCCAAGTTTGTATGGACCCCTCAGTATGATCTTTGCTTTAGACGTCTCAAAGAGAAACTCACAACAGCACCTATCCTGCAATACCCCAAACATTATGAGGAATACCAAATGGAAACCAATGCCTCACATGCATCCATTGAGGGAGTACTAAAAATCAAAAATAATAATAGTGACTTCCTGACTGTAGCCTATGAATCACAAAAGTTGACTGATGGCAAGTGTCAATATCTTATCCACGACAAGGAACTGTTGGCCATTGTACACTGCCTA
Organism: Entomophthora muscae; assembly: GCA_014839935.2. Lineage (NCBI taxonomy): Eukaryota > Fungi > Entomophthoromycota > Entomophthoromycetes > Entomophthorales > Entomophthoraceae > Entomophthora > Entomophthora muscae. The sequence goes on from QTSX02004369.1 coordinate 257,514, forward strand.
GTCAAATGGCATTGTTATCTAGAACAACAGGAAGAATTCACAGCACTGACTGACCACAAGTTGCTTATATATTTCAAAACTCAAGTAAATCTATCTTGCCGTCAAGCCCACTGGATGGAACTCTTGGAGAGATTTGATATGCTCATACAGTACAAACCTGGTCCCAAGCTTGCCATGGCAGACGCCCTCTCACGTCTATATGTCTGTGCCACAAGAGGGGAAAATGGGCTTGACCCAGACTGGCCTCTCTTAGTACTACAAACAAAAAACAAGGGTTTCCTCCCTGGTACAACTGACATAACAAAGGAAACATTTATCAAAAACAAACACCTATTTGCTGACGTATACAGGACCCTACACAGAAAAATGTCTAACAGCACTTCCATTCCCTATATTCCACGCACCAGCGGCTAATCATCATCCTACATTATTACAGAGATCTCAGACACACCAAGAGCCAAAACCTATATAAGTTCCTTAAGCACAAGGCCTGGTGGCCAACCTTATATTGCAAAGTACAAGAAGTCCTAGACTAATATGAGGTATGTAAAAATTTTGCCATAAGAAAAACCCCTCCAAAGTCAGTTCTTTCCATCCGCACACAACTACCCTTCAAAGTATGGGCCCTTGACGTTGTTGGCCCCATGCCAGGTAAACCTAATGATAAGAAATACATCATTACTGCCATAGACTTTGCTACAATATGGCCAGTAGCCCAAGCAGTAAGGGTGCACACTGGCAATGATGTACGACAATTTATTGGTAAAGAGATAATGAGCAGGTTCAGAAAGCCAGAACTCCTGATAACCAATGGAGGCAAAGAATTAACCTCTGAAACCACTAATTTATACCTTGCTAAAAATGGGGTCAAACACACTGTAACAACGCCATACCACCCACAGGCCAATGAACGCGTAGAGCGGCTTAATGGTAGCCTTGTGCAAGCCCTAGCCAAACTCACTGCCGGGAGACCTGAAGACTGGTATAAGCAGCTACCAACTGCATTACTTGTGTGCCAAACCCAAGTGAACAGATCCGCTGGAAAAAGCCTGTTTGAACTGGTATACAGCACACAGCCAAATATCATTCAAGCATTGACAGGACCTAAGTTGGAAATTCCAAGTCAAGTCCCCCCTTGCTTGGATCCTCAAGTAGTAGAGGCCAACAACAAGCAAGCAGCCAAAGAAAAGGAACACTTACAAAAGACCTTTGTTCCCATCTGCCAGAAACATGAAGTCAGGGACAAAGTCTGGGTCATGAACGTTGACAAAAGCAAACTACAACCCAAAAAAGTAGGGCCAGCAATCATTCTAAAGGTAAACAACAATAACACTTACCTTGTGCAAGGGCTTGAAAACTTAAGCAAGACAAGACCCTACACTATGATTGCCTACAACCCTGCAAAGCAGGACAGAAGCAACAAGATACCGTCCTGCCTGCCACATAACAGCAACTAGTCCATTATGGAGCCCAGGCTCCTGACAACCTCCATGACAACCTAACCCCAGAGGAGGCCAACCTTCAGTTGGGGGTATCAAAACAGCATGCTTGACCCGCCAGCAAGGTTTCAAACAAGCGGGTTTGTGACCCACAATCCAATTACCCAGCCACTCAAAGCCAGACTAGGAAGTCAATTTGAATTACCAGATCCAACAACATGAACAGAGGATAATCCCTTAAAGTGGATACCTTGTTTTGGCACTTGACTCATTACCAGGATCAAGCCACCCTCTTCTTCCATCCAACTGTGTGATCAACAATCATGTTCCTATTATCCTTGATTCACATTGACTATATAATCACTATCTTGCAATAAAGATTATTATCTAGCTTCTAAATATTTTTCCCCTTGTAACTCTGCTAAAACAGCACAGTTACAAAAACTCTAATAAAATCAGGAAGCAAATTGAGACCTAACAAATTTGTAATTTACTATAATCCTAAACTTAACAAAGATGAGCTCCTAAGTAAATTTAAAATTTATAATTGAAGATTGAGAAAAAGAAAATAAAGAGATTGAAGTAAAAACCCTGTGGTAGTTATTGGGGAACATCACTTAGAATTTCAGCTTAAGAGATTACTTTTCTGGTGCCTTTATTTATATGGCATAAAAGCCAAGTCCTGGGGAAGATCTTCATTGGCAAGGAGAGACTTTTTTGGCAGGTGAGTTTGATAAACAAAAGGGGAACACATGGTGGTGGGGAACTTCTGGCAACAGCAAGCTAAAGATCTGCATACTGCTGGGGAAGAAACAGCAGTTACGTAAACATGAGGATGAAAATAAAAAATCTATTTTAAAGTAGGAATTTATAATAAAATTGAGTTGGGATTTGTGTGTAAGCACGCAAAGCAAAAGCAAACCAAAAACAAAGAGCAAAACTGAAGGCAAGAAGAAAAAACCCAGGTAACTATTTGATTTAAAACTAATTAAAATTCTTAATTCAAATCTAAGCTTGAATTTGAACTTAGTTGTGATAAGGCCTGCCCTTTGGGGCAGAGCACAACACTCTCACCCATTTTTTGTCAAAGACAATATTTAAATTGCCTATCATAATTACAGTAGTTTTAAAAGCTATGGCAACAAGCAAAAATTCTTCAGATTTAAAAAAATGATTTCAGATTTAAACAAAATCCAAGTCTCAGGTTAAAATATATACTCTGTTAACAGGGTTTATTGGCGTTAATGGGCAAAATGGGTCAACACAGCAACAAAAAGCTCACATGCAAAGCAAAACCATTCAAAATATAATCTGAAATACATCAATTCACAAACAAAATGGTGTGAGTTGACTTTTGGTGTACATATGTTTACTATGTTAATTGGTGACAAAATACACCCAAGCAAGGTGTGTCAAAACTCAATCCAAAAACGAAACACAATAGCAACTCACAATGTAAACAAAATCACTCACACAATGAGTGCAATGGATTGTAATCATTAATGATACCAAGATATCTAAAATAAGACATGAGATCTGAAACATAAATTTTAAAAATATTGTGTTGGGTGTTTGAATTTGGCAGTAAATCTGGGAAAAGGGTGGATTTTTTTTTTGAGTATTCTAAAATGGGTGTTGTAAAACCAAAAACAACTAACTAAGAAATAAAAAATCTATAATTGGGATATTGGGTGGGAAAAAATATTAATTGAATATCCATAAACAGATAAAAGCAAAAAATAAAATTAGAGAGTAACTTAATTAAGTTTTATTTAATATTTTATTAAATTCTAAAAATGGAAGGAACACAACAACAGACTATCATTGCACCTGTTGTGCGCTGTGGTTGTGGTTGCCCCGCGGGTCAAAGAATAGACTTAGCACAACACAAGTACTTACTCAGGAGGGAGGCGGGAGAGAAGAGTTCCATAGTGACGCTGCACTGACACAGCTGGTTCAAGGAGCACAAGCTGCTAGGGTGCGGAGCATCAACCCTTGGGTCCCAAAGCTGATCCAGAAGCCCATCAAGGTTACCACAACAAAAATGGTTAGAAACAAGGAGGTAGAACTTACTTTGTATGTGTTTGATGTTGTGTACCGGCAAGAGTTGGTCCCGTCAGCCATGCTGGAGAAGGTGAAGCCTGTACTTGATACTAGCTATGAGCCCTACGTCAGTGATGGCAATCAGGAGGATGCCAAGGAGCCCCAGTTATACCAAACCAATGAGGGACAGCTGGTGCTAAAGAAAGTTGCAGCCTTCTACAACAAGGTGCCCATGCCTTGCAAGCCTGTCATCAATCAGGATCCTGGCTTTTCTGAACCCACAAAGCCCGCCCAGAAGCGCATCCCTGACATCAAACACATCATCCTGCTTAAGCTAATGTTGGAATTGGGTGACTACAAGGCGGCTGCAGCCCTTGTTGGGGTGGATCCCAAGTACGCCAGCAAGACCTTCAACAAGTTCATTGATACTGGCTGAGTCCTTGCCGCGGAGAAATCCTTGCGCGTGTCAACCATGCTCACCAAGGAGCACAAATGAGCAATCCCCCAGTGGATCACCTGGGACTGCCATCTCAAACTGGCAAATATACAGGCTATGGTCAAGTACGCTTTTGGGATTGAGGCCTCAATTTTCTTTTACTACCATCTGGTCAAGGGAATGCAATTTTCTTGGAAAAAACTTGGGGTATCCCCATACAATAGGAACAGCCCAGTCAATATCAAGACCCAAAAAACTACGCAGAGGCGTATACTGCCCTCAAAGCCAAGGGGACGGTCAAATTTTATATATTGACAAATCAGCATTTGCTTTGTCAATGCGCAATGAGTATGGGTATCTCCCCAGAGGCTCCAATGACAGGATGGCTTGGCGTGCTGCAGTCTGCGCCATAGCCTATTCAATTGTGGCTCTCCTTGGTCCAAAGGGGGTTGAGCTTTACCAAATGATACTAGGCTCCCACAATAGCCGGACCTTCCTGTCATTTCTCTGATTGATCCAGGAGCACCTGAGGCGCACGAGCCCAGGCTTCACCAATGTGATTGTGTTAGACAACATTGGTCTCCACAAGGTGGCTGATATTCTTGAAGAATTTCCATCAATCAACACAAGCATTGCAGTGGGCCCCCAACAATTGGCCACGGCAAATATGCACCTTCTCTTCCTTCCTGCCTATTTGCCCTTCCTAAATCCCATCAAGGAAGTCTTTGGGTGGCTCAAGCAAGTTTTCAAGCAAGGAACCCCAACTGGGACTGAGGACCTGTTTGATTTGCTGCAGGCCGGGATCCATACCCTCCCAGCTGAGACTGTGGCCAAATTCTATGGCCATGTTGATTTGTTCATCCCCACGTGCCTAGCCAAACAGCCAATCAATTAAAGGCTTAGTGTGTCCAACTTTTTTATATTCTCTAATTTATTATTCAACATTTATTAATTATCATTTTATATTTAGATGTTTCTACGCCTGCAATCACATTCAGAAGAGCCATCAATAGATATAAGTTATTTATTTTATTGTATATTATTTTATTATGCCATCTAAGGTTATCCCAAATGCTTGATACTGGATTACGCAAACGCATTAATATCACATTTGGAAAATAAATATAATAATCAAAAAAGTTAATGTAATGTGTCCAAATCAGAAGTAGATTTTATTGAAATATATTATTATGCTTTTATTAAGACCTTCTCTGGGATATATTCTGCAGATCTTGTTTTCTAAAATAAGAATTAGAAAATTTTATTATACTAAAAATATTATAAATTGCAATGGAATTATTTGGAAGAGAGAATTTATTAAGATTGCCTATAGTGAGTTTGGTGGTATGTACCCACCCCACAATGGAGGTGGCGCACAACCTCCACCACCACACCGTGGACGGTGGATACACCCTGGTTAAAATATTCTGCACTGCTGGCAAAAGGGAGGATGGTGAGGTGGGAATGGAGGAGCAGCTTTTCTGACAGGGCTGCAAACCTGAAGATGCCAGCCAGGACCAAGGCGTCCTGGATGACGTGATCCACTGAGTTGTACCCGGGGGGACCTTCTTCCCATCCAGGGATAGCCTGGCCTCGTTGATCCCCAGAAGGACCCTGTCCAGGTCCTTGACTGACACACCCATCCCAAAGTAAAAGAGGAACCCCAGGTAAACAACAAGGTGAAGCCTTTGCCCAGCAAAGGCCTCTGTAAACTTGCACAGTTTGTTGTATACTGCGCTTATTTTTTTCTCATGTTTAGTTTTGCCAAAGGCAAGATCCATAGCTTCTGGGACCCCTGTCTTGTTGGCACTCCAGGCCAGCCTGAAGTCCGCCAGGAGGATTTTGTTCTTCTTCACAGCTGTTGCATCCGCAACAGCCAGTTTTTCTACCGCGCACCCAAAGTTCTCCAGCAAGTAGGACAGGGTGTGCTCCACCGGGAAGCAGAAGCAAGCAGCCACATGAGCCTGGCCCATCTCTGGTACATTCTTGAATGGGAGCGTCACCAGGACGTCCCAAACAAGCTCAATGGAGTTTACAAAGTAAACTCCACTGAGTGATACCGGGTCCAGGCAAACCAGCTGGGCATCCTTATAGGCAGTAACTGCCCACTTGGATGCCCCCTCTCCATGCGTAAGCCCAGCCAATGCCTCTCACAACATCAAAAAAGACCTGTGGATACGGTCTTCAAGCTCCCGCAAGACAGGGGGGGACAGGAAAAGCTGCTTGGCCACATGAGTGGTGTAGTTGGCTTAGAATGTGGCGGGGACAAAAAGGACCAAGACCCAGTGGAGTTCACCATTGACTTCTTCTAAAAAAAGGTAAGTATTTGGAAATTTTTATTAATTATTATTTTAGGTTACCTTCTGCAGTCTCCTCCTTGCCTGCAGCCTCAGCAGGCTTTGCTATTCTCAGTGTAACCAGTTGTGCTGGCTGCTCAATGTCATCTCTTTGGGTACGTTTTGCAGGTCTTAGGTGGGCATACATTTCTGGGTCATCTGTCCAGACGGACGGCGCAGAGAGGGCAAAGGACTTGAATTGAAGGCCTTCCACAACGTGCTTCTGGACATTTAAAAGTTGCTCAATTGTTGTTTTGGGGGTGTCTGGCATCTTGGCCATGAGTGCCTTGGCAGACAACTTTTCAATTTTGTCCCCTGTAAGGACAGCAGCCTTGACTTTTGCTTTGACCTTGCAGTCAATCTCTTTAATTTTGTCAATTGCCAAGTTGAGGTCTTTTAGCAGCTTCTTCAGTTCTCTCATTTTATTTTTTTACTAACCTTTCCATATGTTTTTATAGCCTTTTCTCTAATAAATTATGTATTATTTTGATACTTTTGCCTCTTTGTTTATTCCTTTTTTTTCCTGTTTATCACATTATCTCATTTTTTACCCATTGTGTATATGTTTTATGCTCATCTCAATATGTGTTGTTTGCTTTGTGTTGGCATTTTTTCCTTGATTACCATATTATTTTTAGCACTTGACATAGCCCCTTGTGAAAAAATTAACAACAATTTGGTGATCAGCTAAATTTGAATTAGAAAATTATAGATTAACTTTTTTAGATAAAGTTGTTACTGATCCAAATTCAAAACCTTAATGATAAGCTTTAAGCCTATCAGGAGCCAAGTGATAAAGTGATTATTGTGACATAAAGGGTCATTTGATAATTCTTTGATGCATGTGAGCTAATTAATATGATTGGCTGGATGTCTTGTCATTGTACGCCATTGCCGCTGTGGCAAGTTGTTGATGGACTAGTGCTAACCCAGCAGCTGATTGGGCACTAGTCCATCAACAACTTGCCACAGCGGCAATGGCGTACAATGACAAGACATCCAGCCAATCATATTAATTAGCTCACATGCATCAAAGAATTATCAAATGACCCTTTATGTCACAACAATCACTTTATCACTTGGCTCCTGATTGGCTTAAAGCTTATCATTAAGGTTTTGAATTTGGATCAGTAACAACTTTATCTAAAAAAAGTTAACCTATAATTTTCTAATTCAAATTTAGCTGATCACCAAATTGTTGTTAATGTTTTCACAAGGGGCTATGTCAAGCGCTAAAAATAACTGTGTTCAGGATTCAGATACACACCTTAGTAAATATATGATTTTATAGAAATAAGCTGAAAATAAAGAATAAAACCAACTATAAACAAAGAGAACATGAACAATTGAAATTCAAAAAAAATATAAATAGAAAATTTTTGGTGACAGGGGTTTATTGGGGCAGGGAAGAGTGATGCCTAGTAGGCAGAATGGCGCAGGAAGGAGGACGTAGAGGCAGTGCTGGCCTGGGGAGTCTGGGATTGGATGGGTTGGGTTTGTAGGCGGGGGGTGTTGGTAGCGGGGGTGAAGGCAGGAGGATTGCACGTGATGGCTGCCATATACCACTCATTGTACTCCTCATCAGTCATTGGCTGGATGGGTTGGTAGGTGGCTGTGGCACGGGGTGGGAGGCGCTTATCCTTACGTGATTGGCTGCCCATGTTCACATGGAAAACCATTTGCGCAAACAAGTCAGCCACCATTTGATGACCAAAGAGAAAATTATGATCAAGGACCCCAAGATAGAGGTTGTTGAAAGCCTGAGGGCGGCGCTCCTGTAGTGTATCTCCAATGTTGAAAAAGACAACATCATCCAGATGGACGTCAGCATGGCCGGCAGGGTAGACTGAGGCCTGGTGCCCAAGTCCCTGGATGGCCTCAAGGGTGGTGGAGCTTCCCTCCACATTGTGGCTCAAGAAACCCCGGTATTTGGAATTTGAGCCATCCCAGGAGTAGAGCAATACACCGAGGATGTGGCTGTATGAGTAGCCATTGATGAAATCAGGGTTTGTTCAATAGTAGACAAAACCCTTGGCTGAAACAGCCAGAAATGCACCAATAAAAATCCCCTTCTTGACCTTCTTCCTTCCATTCTTAGTGGCGGCTTTTCCTTGGGTGCCAAAATCATCAAAAGCTATGGATAGCTTATAGTAAGAGATGAACATGACATCATCCAACAGACTAGTCAGGTATTGGACCAGGGTGGATTCAATGGCAGGATCATACAGGGAATCCTCAGCGCCATCCCATTGATTGCCAGCAAAATTGGTAAGAACCTGTACAGAAGCCACTTTCCCATACATCTAGAGCTGCACCATGCGCTCGGAGACCCATATGTTATGGTGTGCAAGCTGCTTCTGGACCTGGGTCAAGGGAAGCTTGGGTTCCCGCTGGAGGAGGTCAAGCATTATTGGGTAGGCCTCATTGATCTGGGACTCTGTGGCCTTCTTTGGCTTCTTGGCTGTCCCAATCAGATTTCCCTTATTCATCAGGTTGTTGAATTCCTGCATGACAGTAGCCCGGGTGAATTGTAATTGGATGGCTATCTGATCCCAGGACAGACCCTGCAGGTTGAGTGCCACAATTTCCTGAAGAATTTGGGCGGTGATGATTTGTCGCTTGGGGCGCTGGGCTGGGGGAGCTGAAGCCTGATTAGCTGAGGGGGGAGCAGGTTGGCTGGTGGCAGAAAGATGTTCCAAATAGAGGTTGCCATCCTGATTGATTAGTTGATGGGCAGCTTGTGCAGGGGTGGGTGTGGGAGCAGGGGCAGAGCTAGACGCTAAGTGACTCTCAAACAAGTCAAAGCCATAGGGGTCAGTGGTAAGGTACAGGTCAGCTTGCTTGTTACCCACCTCAAAGGCTTGGGTGTAAACAGGTGCCTCTACGTTCTGAGCCTTTCCTCCATTGAAGCTGGCTTGGCTGCTGCAGGCTTGGCTGCTTGTGCCGTTGAAGATGTTGCTAATAAAAACCATTGTAAAAAACCTAGGATAAAATTACTAAAAGTAGAAATTTTAAAATTTAATGATTTATTTTTATTGTAATCTCAAGTCCATATTTGGAAGGTTCTCAAAACCTTTTCATACAAATCTGGAGCCATGAAAATGGATAAAATGCCTCTGGTCCTAAATTGGATAGCTGTTGATTGGCTGTTAAATTGATAGTTTTCTATTTTAGGCTGCTCATACTACACATCTTGTGTGAGTTCATTTTGTTTTGTGCTTGTGTAATCTTGCTTCTAGATTGCTCCAATTTTGTTTCATTTTGATCCTTCTGTTGGTGCCTCATATGAATCCTGCTTGGATTATAATATACTCCGGAATAGCATCCATCCATTTCAGTTGTTGTGTCAGTTCATTTTGTTTGTGGTTTGAACTACACCGCTTGATGTTTGATATAATTTCATATGATGGGCTAGTGAAATTTTGTTTTTGGTTTGACAGTTTATTTATTAACCAAAAATATTTAAATTAATTGAATCCTGAATCTCACGCAACTTGGATTTTGTTTAAATCTGAAATCATTTTGTTTAAATCTGAAGAATTTTTGCTTGTTGCCATAGCTTTTAAAACTACTGTAAAGGTTTAAAAGCTTTCTGTTAATGATTTTGATTTCTGTGTGGGTGTGTTATCCCTCCAGTTGTCTTTCTGTAGTAATAGTTAAAGTTAAATGATGGGTGTTACTATTCAATAATAGATAATGTGGGTACAAGAGGCACACCATTAGTTGCTTGAGGACCAGCAGGGCAAAATGGTGAGATAGGGTAAGAATTTGTGATCCTCTTGTGGTATAGCAGGAGAAAGTAACCAAAATTGAAGCTATAAAAATCATTCTTAGTGAAAAATCAGAGTAATAATTAGAAGTGGAAGGAATATAGAGAGCTTGCCAAGGGACAGCTAAGGAGTCAGATAATATTTGGACAACTGTAGAGGCAAAGTTGTCAAACAAGGGACCAACAGGCTCAAATGTTCAAGAATTTGATAGATACTTCCTTTATTTCTTAGAGTAAATAAAAAATCTAGAAACTTGTTTCTAGAGGGGAATAGGGGGAGTTTTAAGGTAGTTTAGGATGAGGGTGGGGGTATTCTATGGTATCTGATTGGCTTACAAGAATATTTTCAGTAGTTTTGGAGTCTACTTTTTAAATAGACTTAATGATTTCATAACTTGAAAAAAATGGCACCCAGTGGGTCAAGCACTACCTTCTTTAAACAGTGTATACTGCATAATTTTCTTGTTGCAATAAATTTGGGGGAAATACAGCAAGTCCAAATTTTCACAGGGCTGTTTGGGCGACCCCTGATTTGACCCATTTTTTCAATAATGAGGTTTAAATCATTCAATATTTTCAAGGGTTTGGCTGAGGCTCTACATTGATTTTTTTGCCTTTCAAAGACATTATATCACTTTTATTTGTATTTCTACTGTAACAATGTCTGTATTATAAAAAATATTACATCCTTATAAAAGATTTTATTTACAAGTAATTTAACATTTCCTTGTTATTTATACAATCAATGTTCTGATTAGGGATGCTTTGGCTCAGCCCCGGCTAGCTTTTGTCTCTAGGCCGCAACAGAAGAGACGGAATTACCTCATATTTAAACAGTTTTAAATAAATATTTGAAGTTAGTAGTCAGGAGCCAGGAACTGGCCGCAGCTGCCCAGGCTTGCCCACAGCAGCCCTAGTTCTGATACCAAGCCTTTACAGTCATATAAAGGACTAAAATTTCTTTGATCCAGGTCTATTAGTTATATGGTGTAGTATTCTGGATGACCCACCAGTATTTCCAAAAAAAGAATAACCCATTTAACTTTTTAAGGATTTTTAAATGTTCCTTCAAATTAAATTATAATATGAATAACATAAGAATTTTTAGTTTTTTGTTTCTTTAAAGTTTTATTGGGCTATGTATATTGAAATATGCTTTTATAAACTCAATCATAATTATAAAATATTTTGACTTTAAAACAGATTTTTATATATAAAAGTATACAATATATTTATTTGCAAGTCTCTTTACCACTTTTAATCTCAAAGCTCTAAAACTCTTTTGAAATAAATATGTTTCTATTAAAAATAGTACTTCCAAAAAGAATTACCAAGAAAAATATTTTTACCACTACGAAACCTCTTGATCTAGATAAAATTTAGTTGTAAGCACTTATTTTTTATTGCCATTTTAGAGGGAATAAATGGAGCTTTATAATGGGCTTTAAAGAACTATCTAAACATTCAAAATAAACTCGATATCACTCTGAGTCAAGTTTTCAAATACTTTAGAATCAGTATTGATGACTGATTTAAATAAAAATCTTCTTTTGTTTTGTAACTGAAGAATGCGCTCTTCAATAGAATCTACAGTGATTAATTTAATGACATGGATAGGGCGCCATTGACCAAGGCGGTGGATTCTGTCCATTGCTTGATCTTCAATCGAAGGATTCCACCAAGGCTCGCATAGAAAAACATAGTTGGCTTCTACTAAATTCAAAGAGATTCCCCCAGTCCTTAGATTGATCAAAATTACTGATAGCTCATAATCTTTTGAAAATCTATGTATATTAAGGTATTAATCATTGTCCTTACTCATCTAGCATGTTTTTACGCTGCTCTGGATTCATACTTCCTTTAAGATGACAGCATTTGAACCCACTCTGAGACAGACGCCAGTGTGCCAAGTCAAGAAAACTAATAAAAGAAGAGAAAATAATCGACTTTGTTGAATAGTCTTTATTACGCAGCTTATGGAGCTCTTCTATGAGTGCCTCTAATTTTGATGATGATTTCCAATTCATTAAATCAGCATTTCTTAAAATATCAGATGAATATCTAGAATAATCTTGTGAATTTGAGTCCCCAGAAATATAATTTCCATTATTCTCAGAATGTGTTTCTTGATTTAAATCAATGATAAGGTCTAAGAAGCATTTAGGACATTTTGGTATATCCTTTGATTCTTCAATATATTGCCATATCTCTTCACGACAAAAAAAGTGCTTACATTTTGAAATAACACAGTCTATTGATATTTCATAGCAAATATTGCATATGAAGTTTTCATTGAAATTTGTATTTTTTTCTTGAATTAAACTTTTATTTCGTATGATATCAGGATGAAGAAGTATTTTTCGCATAACTGTTAATAGACTGGCAGTATTTAAATATATGCTTAATTTATCTTCTGAAGAATTTATTAACTGAGACTTTGAATATCTATCAATAAATGAATAAATTGTCCTTTCTTTCTCATTAAGTATTATTTTTCTTATTGATACAAAGCGTGGTGGAAGCTCTATATGCCTAAACTCACTAGATTTTGAGCGCCTTAACATTACTTTATCTAGGATATCTTTCAATAAAGAAAGGGCATATTTTTTGCGCTTATTTCCAGAAAGATCTTTTATAGGATTAATAATATGATAATTCATCCATGAATAATGAGAGGATGAGTTATGGTTGCAATAAATGCAAATATTATTTTTAAAATCCCAATTTAAGTTGCTACATAAACACCTGCTACAAAAGTAAAGTCCATAAGGTACTAGCTGTAAAAAGCGGAAAAAAGATCTTAGATCATTGATTTTGTTTTGTATAGGAGTGCCTGTCACTACCCATCTATATTCAGATGACAATCCATATATGCACCAGGTTGTCTTGTTTTGAGTATTAGAAATTATTTGTGCCTCATCCAATATAATACGGCCCCAGTGTACTTTATGTAAAATAGAAGGATCATATTTGCTAGAACTGGACTGAATTTTTCTGTAAGTTGTAATTACTATATCATATTTCATTATATCTTCTATATTTTTTAAAACATCCTTATCTTTATAGTACATGATTGAAGAAAGGCATGGTGCCTTTTCAGTTATCTCATTGCTCCATTGCATAAGGCTGATTGTTGGAACAATGACTAATGTTGGCCCTTCTTTAATATTACTGGCTATCAATGAGATCATTTGTATGGTTTTCCCCATTCCCATTTCATCAGCTAGAATACCTCCACCACAAATATGCTCTTGATTTTTCATCCATTCTACACCTTTTATTTGGAAAGGTAATAGATCAACCTTAATTCTATCTAAGAGAATGTTTTTGACAAGAAAATTTTCACTCATACTTTTATAGATACAAAAATCCAAAAGAATATCACAAAATTGTAGCAAAGCCAGCCTTTTAAAGCGTAACTTTAAATGTACTTTAAATTTTATTGGATTGATACTACTCAAAATTACTTAGATTTTAACATACAAGCTATAAAAAACCATTAACTTCTTAATAAATTTTGTTTCAATCAATGATAAAGATTTTGATCATTTATAAACTTACTTTAAAAGAAATTCTATTATGTTGGTTTTTATATATCATAATTAATAAAAAAAAATTTTAAATTTATTATTAAATTATATTTGCATGTGTACAGTAGTTTTAAAAGCTATGGCAACAAGCAAAAATACTTTGAATTTAAATGAAAATAACTCAGATGTAAACAAAATTAAAACTAATAAATTTATATCAATTTACAATAGAATTATTTATTTTTAATTTTGTTTAAATTCAAATTATTTTTGCTTGTTGCCATAGCTTTTAAAACTACTGTACCAAAATTCTTTAAACAATACCCCAACATGTAAAAATAAATTATTTTTAGTTTTAATAGTTTTTATAATTAATGAAACTCCATAAAATAATTAATGATAAATAATTATATAAATTTAAACTCAGAAAGTATCAATATCTTAAACCCTGGAATTTTAATCAAGATTTTGTTTTTTGAAAAAGTATATTTTTAAAATGCTTTTATTTAGGGGTTTTATCCCTTAAATAATAGTCTTTTATCAAGCTTCTAAAAAGCTTTAATTTACACAGAAATATTATTAAAAATAATCAGAAATTTATATTTCTTTAATTTAAAAAATACTGTGATTTGGTATATGTTATATTTAACTTACATTTTATTTTAAAAATATTTAATCATATAAATTTTTGCTTAAAGTTTTAAATTTCAAAGCCCTTGTTTTAATAAAGTATAGTTTAGTTAAACTATATTTATACTTTAAAATTAATATATAATTATGAAGATATTTTAATTGTAAATTATTAAATAAGCATAAGCTTATCAAAAATTTATCCAAACTTTTAGAATTTAATGAAACCCAAATAAGTTCTTTTTTTGGATAAGACTAAATCTTAATAAAATTAATCAATTAAACAGTTTTATGAATAAGTAAAATAATAACATTTTGAAGCTCTTATTAGAAAATATTAAGTAAAGTCTCTAAAAATTTATAACCATTTATCTTTTCTTATTCAAAACCCATATCTGCTTTGATATTTGGTATATATTTGAATACTGATAAAATAATTGAAAAGCAAAGTTTATAGCGCATTTTTTTCTGAAATATTAAAAAATCACAATTTTTTTAAAACTTTGATAAACTCAATATCACAATTAAAAAATTAATAAACTTTACTTTATCCTTTAGGCTTGTCAGAACTTTTGGTTCTGCTATCAGACCTGGCAGTCTTATTAAGATTTGCTTTATTAAGTAATTGTGTTATATTGGTAATTTTTTTAGATAGGATGCTTGTATGGCAACAAGCATTCACTGTGGCTTCTGTGGATTCCTTGGCAAGGCAACAGCTGGCAATGTACAGGGGAGGCAAATAACAAGCAGCTTTCTAAGCTGGTGGCTTGCTAAGGTCTTTGAGAACTGACTAAGGTCTTTAACTCAGATTTCTTCTTCTACTGTGAAAACATTCTATATTAGGATCTTCTTAAATTTGTCTGCCTCCCATTAGTCCAATGGAAGGGCTTTTATAGAGCTTGCGCTCTCTTGCCAAGATAAGATCATCTGGTGCTTCTAACTCTTGCTTGGTTGTTTTTCCATCCCCAGACTGCCAGCATCAACCCCCAGAGTCAGGCATCCATTCAATAGCATGGAATTAAATGCAATAGTACTTTGTGCAGGGTACTTGTTGTCATATAGTCATGCATGATCTATTAGTGTGCCAGCAGTGGTAGCGCTAATTAATGACTCTATTTTTAGTGCATAGATAGTCAGTCCACCAAGCGACTTTTATAGCAGGAATTTGTGGTGACACCAGCAGGTTGCTAGTGCAAATTGATTACAGCCCTTTCTGCTCCTTGGAGAAACCCATGATTGCTAGCCCAGTGGTTTGCTAGAGTATTCTGGAGTAACTTCAGCCAATTGGGAATCAGTCATAATTGTAGGTCTAAGATATTCCTGGTTGGTCTTGCAATAGTTGATCTGAATCTTTTTTGTGAGGGCTTCTTAGATCAATTAAGTTTGCTAGCAATATATCAGAAGCTTCTAGCATTAATGGCTTGGAAGGCTGTCAGGATTAACCAAGGTAGAGAAAAGTCAATTTAAATTCCTGAAAAAGCTGATTTTATTAAAATGATTTGTTTAGAGTTTTTTTTAGGGCTCCACATTTTAAAGGTAACCACTGTGTATATAATTCTGGGAAGTGTGTGATACAAAATAAAAAATATTATAGAAGAGAATAATATCTTTCTTTGATATGAGAGAAGGTTATTATATAGTATTGTGATAATCTGAATGCCATCCTTGTATATCATGGCAGTCATGGGGCTTGTCCAGATAGTGTTCCTCTTAAGATTCAAAATCTTTGATCCCTAAAACTTGATAATGTGACAGGGGTTCCACTGATGATTTTTTATCTGGGTCAAGTCTCAGGGGAATGATTTTCTGAGAGGGAGCACTTTTAGATATTGTAATACTATTAAAAAGTAAAATAAAAAACAATAAAAGAAATTGCTCATGACTGTCTATACTTAAAAGAAAGGCAGCAACTTTTAATTGATTGGCTGCACTACAAGGATCACAGGAATATAAAAACCCAATTCATCATAGAATTTCACCACTGTTGCTTCTGGGAGGGCATGGGCACCAACCTGGAGCAAACCAAAAGGCACCTCAGTCCAGGTAGAGTTCTGCGCTTAAAAACTCTCTTGAACCACCCAAACACCTCTTTAATTAGATGTAGGAAAGAGAAATATGCAGGAATAGATAAGAGGCAAAAGTGCCTTTAGCCAATTGATATTTCCCTAATTTGTGCTGTCATCAATCATTGGTGATTCACCAAGACTTTCAGACACCTTGAAGAACCACTGTTATCCAATACAATGATATTATTAAACCACAGGCTTGTATTCCCAAGGAGCTCCTGTACCACCTAGAAAAATGCAATAAGTATATCACTATTGTGGAACCCCTTGATAAATTGATACATCTTAAGACTCATTAGACTGAGGAGTCCCATCATAAAATATACTTTCAGTTGGAATGACATACACTGGTATACTATGTTCTTGTTACCCTTGGGAACATAGCCATATGCATTATCCATAGGCAACACAAAATCTGATTTTTTTAATGATATAATTTTGTTGTACATTTTTTATTTAGTGCAGTGCATTTATCAAGATATTTTTATTATCTATATATTTAAAAGTTTATTCTGGTTATAAAAATACACTCTGAGTTCTTTGTGAAAATCTGAGACCTCAAACCACATGGTAATAGAAATTAACTGTTAAAATTGTTAAATTATTTCAGAGGAAAAATGAAATTGATGGGGGTAAATTCTCCACACCAGCATCAAAACAAAAAAATAAATTTTCACTGGAGCTTTATGTCTATAAATATTCTTGGAGGAGAGATAAGCCAAAAAAAATTCCAAGGACATGTCAAAAAATAAATGCAACTGTATGACAGAGAAGAATTGATTACAAGACACTAGGGAGAATGCTTCATGATATTTTACTGAAGCCTTATGGATCCAAGATAAAATCAAGTGATATTAATAAGTATCTGGGAGTCCTTGGTGCCTCATATGATGAACCATTATTTGATAATCTATGTGAAAGAAACTAGCTTTATTTTTTGGGTGAAAATATCTGAAAACAAGTTTTTAGTTAGAAAATTAGGTGTATTAAGAAGGGGACTCCTAATCTGTGCTGGTTTCTAATTAGCTGAAGGTAAAACGTTTAACATCATCTGCCAAGTTTTATTATTATCATCTCTGATATCATAATTTAGGTCCTCTAGACAACTAGCCTGTCAATCATTATTAGCAAGTGGGTGTATAAATCTCATTTTTGGAGAAGCAAAGCCTTTTGGATAAAAAATAACAAGGTTTCAGAGAGATCTTCTACTAGGGCAGCTATCACCAACTTCTTATTAATTACTTAATTTAATTTTTTGGTTGACTTCAAAGGTTTTGCAGCTTTCCTTTTAGTGTGTGGTTTTCTCTTTGGGCAATAAATACCAGCCAAAAAATTCACTACCATGGCAGAAGCTGATACCTCAATTGAAAAAGTAGAGTTAACCATGAAAAGTATATTTTCCTGTTCAAATTGGCAGTCTTGGTTCATCCACTAGAAAATTGCTCACTTGTTCTCCCTATTCAGTGACACAGAGAGGTACTTAGATTTTTTACCAAGAGAACTTTCCTGATGATAATATATTGTTTGTGTTGCAATCAAGTCCTCCTCCTTGCCTGCTAATGCATCTTACAATACACAGGGGGTGCTCAAAGAGCCGCCCCTTGACATATCTAACAGCATGGAGCAATCAGATGGCAATATCAAACTATGGACACTTTCTCCTAATTAGGAGTTTTGCCAATTTATCCTGCCAATCCCTGCACAAGTTATTCCTTGGCTCCAAACCTTACATGAAACACGCCACCATGCCACCCCCTGTGGCCTGGTGGCTTTCCCCATGCAGTATGTTAGCCACAATGTTCTACAATAAACAACACCTTATTCTTATTATTCCTGTACTTTCTATTGAACTGTTGTCTTCCCCAATCAAATACTGAACTCCAATTGGTTCATTTGTAACATTTGTATAGATTATTGGTAATTTTTGCTTGTACTTAACAATGGCAGTAGTCCCCTTGCGGTCCCAAATATCCAGTATCATTTTGATAAGGATAAAACACTTTATACTAGGCACGATAGTCCATTTTATTTCTTACGCACAGATGGCTCAGCATTCTGTTGCAAAATGGGTACACATGGCAGGAACACTTTTTTATAAAAGGGTATGACTTTTTTAACACATGTTGCCCTGTAAAGCTCTATAGTACTGGGGCTCTTCATTTTTGTCTTTTTCACTGCCAATCACATAATTCTCATATATGGTATCAAATACTGGCTGTAACTTCTGGGCAAGGATGGACAGAATAGAATCCTGATGATAAATGACTAGAGGTACAAAAAAATTAAAATCAAAGGTAATGTTGTTTATTATTTTGTATGTGACAACTTTGATAGTCTTCATGCATAACTTGGGCACCACAGAGTTTATAGTCCAATTTCTCCTGGTTTTAGTGACTAGTTCTAGATTCTGTGTTGTGTTCTGAGGCGCGGCACAGACACACAACAGGGAATCCTAACCTTAGGATTGGATTTGTACTAAGTCTCAGTTAGATGACAGGGAAGGCAATTGTGTTTACCTTGCGGCCCTGGATGAATAATCTCTACTAGGCGTGGATAGAGAGAGGCGCA